>JAVCKT010017660.1:0-21082 GCA_032273925.1 Rhynchotus rufescens
GGATTTGAGGTTAAGAGCTGACAACTAGGATGTAGAGGCAAGATTATGGAAATGAGGATCTGGCGCAAATTCGCTCTTGTTCCCCCCTTGTAACCCGCTAATGACATTAGTGCCTGTCGTTGACAGGCCCTCCTTGAAGTGGAACGTAGACGCTAAAGACGCTTTTACGAGTCCCAGAGACACATGCACTAAAACATGTGGGCAAATCTGCTAAGACCCAGATATGGGACGGAGTCCTCAAGAGCCCGGCGCCATCTTAAAAGAGACGAGAGGAGATAAGCGAGGAAGCAAAGCCCAGTTGCTGGGTAGTCCCCACCGTGGCACCCAGTGCTGTAAAAGGGAGGCTGCATTTCCTCCTGTGCTCTCGTTGGGCTTTTGACAGCACTGAATTAAAAATAGACCCTTGCCCTCTCCCCAGTGAGCTGGAGCCCATCTAATATCCCCTCTTACAGCTGAGAAACTGATGTTCAGGGGAGCTAAAGCCAAGATGGTCAAACAAACATCACCCATTAATGCTGCTTGCCTGACCTGAGCACCCACCTCCTGAGTCCATGGGGTAGTGGCACCTTGCATGAAACTTCTTGGTTGCTGTTAATGCAAGTCACTGCTTTGAGGTCACTGAACTCGTTTGCTCCTGGGAGAGCTTCCGAAACCCATTCGCTGCTGAAAACTTTTGCTCTAATTCCCTCATCCATCTCCATGCAGGAATACTGTGCAATGTGTGCGCTGGACTTAGTTTCTTCAAGGGGCACAGATCCCAGCGTGGCTGCTGTGGGATTTCTTCCTGATTCAGCGGGGAAACCAACTAGTACTGGGGTCTTCTGCCTTCTCTTTCCCTTGATTTTCCCTGTTGTAACTGCAAGGACAGCTGGGCAGGAGTTTTCTAAAGGAAATGCTTTTAGCTTCTCTTGAAGCTGATGACCAAGCCACAGAACTTTCTCCTCCCATATTTGTCTGTAGGACTTCTGAGCCTGGTAAGACCAGATCCATCCTTTCCTGTGGCTTGATTATAGAAAGCAGGGGGAACTGCTCTTTTTCTTTCCCATGAGTATTGAAAAACTTACGTTTTGTAACTGTAAAGTGAATGAGATGCAGCCTCCAAGTTCAGGAAAGAACCCATGTGGATGTATACGCATGGATAAATAATGCATATGATGAGGGTGTTTGAAAAACACATACTATTAACCTGCTTGGAAGAACTGCCATTCCATTGATCTCAGATGTACGGATTTATGGCCTTGTTATGAATTTTCTGATGCCTCAGCTCTATAGCATTGAAACATTCATTCAAAGCAGCTATAGTTTTACAAATAGATTTTTTTTTTCAGAAATAGAGTTTTTCCATCTGTTTGTTCCATTTTCCCATCTGTTCCTCCAGTCTCATAATCTTGTTCAACCTGTTTATGAAGATTGCCTTTAAGTGGAGAGATATATATATGTGTGTGTGTGTGTATATATATATATGTATGTATTCCATTCCATTTCAGGATAATTGTCTCTTGCACAATGATTTGATTTGTTCTTAAATTGCCCCTCTGAACCACTCTGGGCACTTTTTCCACTGACCCATTTACTTTGCCAATACACATTTTCATCCATCAACCCAACCTGGGCTTTGAGGCCACAAGCAGTCGTTGCTGATGCACAGCAATTGCTCCAGTCTCCCATTCCCTTTGCATTTTCCCAGCCGTTAATAACAGTTCATCCAGCCTGGATGTGATGTGTGGCCAGAGCCGCTTGGGGAACCCTGCGTGCGCACCCCAGGTGGGTGCCATCCTGTAGCATCTACCTGCGTGCTGCCAAGGTGAGCAATGCAAGGACGTTTCCAATTTTTTAACTTTGGATTTTTGAGTGTCCCTACTTCTGGTGGTGGGTTTGGGTTCGTGGCACCCAAGGCATGAAATGAAGCTCCTTGCACCGATTTCTCACTTCATGGGCTTCGTGAAACAGCAGGATTCAGGTACCTGCTGGAAAACCCCTTTCAGCCAGACAATTGCTCTCTACCACTACGGATGCTCTTGCACCACGTTGACTTTTGACCACCAGTTCAGAGGTGGCTCTGGAAATGCACTAGCCTTAGTGCAACCCAGGTGTTCCTCAGTGTTTGGATACTTTCCTTTTGAAAAAAAGAGCTCTCAGGCAATCTGGAAACCCAAGAAGTGTGGATAAGCAGCAGATAAATTGAGAATTAAGAATGAGCTAGCACTAAGTAAATTGCCCCAGTGGAAAACCTCCCAGGAGATGGCCTCCCACCGCCTCCCAAGATTTCCCTTCACCAAAGAGTCTGTACCTCCAAGTCATTACTAGACAAGGAATTAGGAACCTGTGGCAATCCCCAGTCCATGTGCGATCAGTATGGAATAAATTCCCAAGAATCACTAACCAGTATTTTATTGCAGCTATATCAGAAGCTGGATTGGATTCATCTCCCTATAATTGTGTTAATTGTCTGAGACACAAGTAAGTGCTCTTCTTGGAGCTGTATCATTTCTCTGACAAAGACAGCACAAATTTGCACTTCTCCAGGTCCCCCCCAAAACAATCTTTGATTTGTCAAAATAATCCTTTATGTAGAGGAATTGAGAGTTTGGAAGATATCCAAAAATGAGTTAATCTGCACTTTTTACATTTCTCTTTTTATGTGAGGGAGGAGGGGAACTAATAATAAGCTTGTAAATCATGTGATTAAGTTTAAAGAGAAAAGCCTTGGGAAAGTTTTCCAGCCTCCTGCAAAACATTTTGTTTTTATTCCTTCTGTCTCCATGAGACTTTTGCCTTCTACCATTTGCCAGCAAGAGGAAGATTAGAAAAATTCTACTGGTCTATCATCACAAGTGACAGTGGTGAAATACTTTTATTGTTATCGCTTTTCTTCAGGTAGAAAGAGATCAGACCCTCCACTTAGACGAGAAAAGGCATCTTCTCTTTTTTTCCAATGCACTAAGCAAGGTGGCTATTTGTAATTTTTCTCTTTATATTGACCATGAAGTTAAACATGTGCACTCCTGGACCAGTGATGATGGTGGTGCTCCACCATTCAGGTCTTGCAGAAAGTTTCTACTGCAAGGACAGAGCAGTTCCTGCAGGAACGTCATGCAGGTCCTCCCCAGAATCACCCAAGGCAAGCACAGCCCATCCCACCTAAATGCAGCATCTGCTTTTGAAGGTTTATTCCTCCAGCCTGGGCCACCCATTGGCAGATCCCATAGGGGCCCCATGTGGGTGCAGTGTCAGGGTGGCATTTCACCCATGGCCACGCTTCACAGCAGCCCTTTCTCTTGGGCTTGGTGGTGGTTTTATTTCAGGATGGCTGGCTGGCCTCTTGGAGCTACGCAGAAACAAGCCCTGGATTTACCTCCAAGGACAAGCGTTGGGCCCCTGGCCCTGGGACAGGCACAAAAGGCCTTCACAACCAAGGGCGAGCTCAGGGCATTGCCTTCCAGCACAGTGTAGTCTGATAAAAGCTTTCCTCCATTACCAACCTGTCCTGGTTTGGTTCTCTCTGTAAAAACCAAGGACTCGCTCTCTATTTCACTGCTAAATCCCCCCATATAAACATTTATTTTAATTAGATAAAAGCCTGCTGAATGAGAAAGTTTCTCCCTTTGGGTAATGATGCATTCACCCTTGCTCCTGGTATGTGATATTCCATTAGTTGACTGACTTCTTTGCTTTCTACAATTCAGCTTCCCATGTACAGTGCCAATGATGGTGATGGTGATGAATTTCAGCTATAGAGCTGGCTTGAGCAATGTCTTCCTAAAATAATCACTATTTCTCTCCCCAGTGCCTAGCTGGGTACATAGTCCCCAGGACCTTTCACCGAGCATCCATCAGCAACGAGCTCAAGCCAAGCAAGACACTGCCCTTTTCCACAGCCTGAGCACGTCAAATGCCTGCGTGGTAACTAATTATTTCTATTGGCTGATTGCTTTTTAGTTTGTCCATTTTATAGGTAAACAGATTTATCTTAGGAAGGCAAAGGTAATAATGAAGCTGTTTGTTATTCACTGCCTTCCTTCAGAGACTGAAGGGCTGAGCATCAAAATACAGAAGGTTTAGCCTTACAGAAAAGTCACTTGATTTTCAAACACATGAATAATGAGCAGCCCAGACTGCCAGGAAAGTTCAGGAAAGCCTGAAAAAATGGTGTATCCTCCAAGCAAGACTCCTCATAAAAAAGCTAACGTTAATGATTTGGACTCCCATGCCTGTTTTCCTGTGGACCCCTTCATTTTAGAAAGGAACTATTTCTAATTGGCAAATCCCCGAGGGGACCCTGGCTTGCAGTGCAAGGAGACCACCATCTAGAGCCCACCTCAGACATTTCAAGAACATCAGCATTTTGTTATGTTCAACTCACCCTTATGTTGCCAAGACCAAATCTGAGCACCTGCATCTCAGAGACATCCCTCTGCCTGCCTGGCAGCTCCAGATATTTATGCCTGCTTTGGACTGCAAAAACCCTTAGAGCTGTATCCCAGCACACAGCCCATGGCCAAGGAGACCATAAAAGCAGTGCCTGACCCAGAGAGCTTGCAGCTGGGAACCTGCAAGAAGAAGGGAGGAAGAAGGCGAAAAAGGAGACAGAATGACGCTACAAACTGGTAAAACAAGCTGTGTCCAGATGTTCATATTCCTGATGGAAGCCAGATGCTGCCCACAGGATCGTGCAGAACTGGAGCTGTGCCCCGATGCTGAGACTGCAGAGACGTGGCCACGAAGCGGGTCAGGCGCCAGCCAGCGCGTTGCTGCTGCAGCGTCCTGCCAGTCTCGCCTCTTTCTCTACAGGTTTTGGTTTCTGGCACGTGTTGTGCCACATCCCAAGCACATTCAGGCCCTGAAAACAAAAAGCATAAAGAGCTAGGCGCTGTTTATGTATATATATACATATAAAATAGAGATAGACAGAAGTAGCTAGAGCTGCCCTCAGTTTAACGTGGCCAGCCTTGGAGATCTCAGTAGGTTTGAGAAGCGTGAAGCTTTTGGTAGGGCCTGCACATAACAGCCCTTCAGAGGGCAAAACCTTGGGTTCCTGGACTCTCCTCTTTAGGAAGGATCCTTCTCCTGCCTTCCAGAGAGCTGATATCATTGGGAATGTCACCGCTGGATATTCCTTTGGGAAGGAGGCACCTGCTTGCCCTCGGTGTAAGAGCAGGAGGAAGTTCTCCATAGGCTTCTGGCTGCTGCGTGAGGGCCGTGCACACAAGCTGGGTCCAACAACGCCAGCTTTGCTGTCAGGTTTTGGTGGGCCTCCCATGCTAAGCTTGCAGCTGGTGGACCTGCTTGCCTGCCCTCCCGCGAAGTCCTGCTCTAGTGAGAAGATGCCTTCTCCTGCTCATCCCTGCTTGCCATATTGATTGCAGCAGGGTAGCATGGAGACGAGCCAGGCAGAAAGCCAGCCACCCTTGGGAATGATTAAAGAGCACGCGGGAAAGGCTGGAAGCAAAGAAGAACAGGCTCACAATCAGGACCCAGTGGATTTGGAGCAAACTGTACCCCTTTACTCCACCTCATCCTCGCCCCGCGTCCAGGATGCTGCAAAGATCACCCCTTCTTCAGCACAGTGCTGCCCACCCCAAAAATAAAAGCAGCAGCATACCGACCCCTGCGTAAAGGGGAACAAAGTCCCCAGGATGGGGACAATATCGCTATTGTGCCCAGATTTTCAGGCTGATTATGCAGAGCGCAGCCAAGGAAAGGTAAGGCTATGACCCATTGTTTTCATGCGATCAATTGAATACTGTCATTTGCATTTAAAACGCTCCGGATTCGCACTGTCAATATGCCAAACAGCTGCTCTGGCTTTTCAGCATTCCGTGGTGACAATCACACTATCGTACATCATTGGCACCAGGATCTGCAATACTCTCAGTGTCAAAATTCTGTGGGGTTGTTTTTTTTTTTTTTTTTTTTAAGGAAAAAAAAATCCCCCCCCCCAAATACCCAAACCTGTGAAAAAATCCGCTTTTAAAATGATTGCATTTGATGCTGCTAACCAGGCCTTCGCAGATGCCAACATATCAAAATTCTTTCCTTCCTCTCCTACAATTAAAAGGTAGTTAAGAAAGAGGCTGTTCCTGATAGATCCACCTTCTGTTTTCTCCTTTGTATGCGGATTATTCATTAGCAGTCTAATAAGAGTTTCAAAATGCTCTGTGCCTCTGCCAGCAGGGCATATGTATGTAGACATGTGCTTGTGACAGATAAGTACATAAACAGCATATTGGCACCAGAAAGACATCTGTGCCTAGAAAAACGCTTGTGATATGTACATAAATGACATTTTAGCTCTAGTCAAGTCCTTGTGGCTTTGAGAGGAATATGTGACTGTACTCTTCTCTGTGAATACTGAAAAGGTGCGCCTTAGGAAGGAGGATATTTTAGAGGTTTGCTGCGAGTTGGAGGAAGAGCGCTGGGGTATCACGTTGCCCTGCTGCCATTGCAAAGAGCATGAGCTGTGGGATGGGAGCCGTGCAGATCCCAGGCATCGCAGATCGCTGCCGTGGACACTGGGGCAAGGTGCACCCCCAAATCTGCTGATTCAATACACCTTCAAGGGACTGTCTGGCAGGATGGGTCATTGCATGCTGTGGTGGACACCAGTGTAGTCCCTGCTGTGTGGAGGGTAAAGGCTTGGCCCAAGGACCGAAAATGAGAAGGAAACTTGAGGTCTGTGGCTCATGGTTTGGGGGTGCAGCGAGTCCTCTCAGCAGTGCTTTTTGCAGCCTCCTTATCAGATTCACAAATTTGAAGAGAATCCCTTTACTGCAACTGACATCAACGTCATTATGTCTATCAAAGGAGGGTGCTGGGTCATATTTTCTGGGATCTTTTCTGGATTGCAGCACTGGCCAACTCGCATTAAGCCCACCTAGCTTAGGCACACCATGCATTTGTGCACTCAGTTGTCTCTCTTGCAGCTTTGACTGATGCTGGAAACTCATTCATGGCCAGGAGTTACTAGGTGAGAACACAAGGAGATTCCCAGAAAAAAATGGAGAATGTTTGTGGCTACTTTTAGGTAGGAGTGAGAGAAGATGCAAAACGGGAGGCATGTTAGTGTTGTCCACAAATGCAGAAGAGTCATGTTCTCCCTGGCGTTGGGGTTGCAGCCAGTTTCTCAGAGGAACCTGAGCCCCCATGGGTGCACTTAAGTGCTGGTGGAGTCGCATTAAGGGCAGCAGAAATAGGTACATTCAGGTATGTCTGGCCCAAGCTTACTCTGGAAGGTTTGACTCCCCCAGGACTCTGCCAGTTCCTCATTTTCTGCATTTCAAAAATTGCCCATCGATTTCTGCTGCTTCAATGAGCCAAACCCTCAAGAAACATGAGTATCCAGAGCTGCTGTTGCCATTAGGACCTGCACTGGATGGTGAAGCAGCCACTGCAGGTGAAAGGCCCTTAGGACATGGTCTCACAACACCAGTCATCAGGGTGGTAAGACACTTAAGCTTATTGCTGTTTGCCAGGGATTTTGTGCTTTACATAAAGAAAAAAAAAAAAAAAAAAGGAAGCTAAGTACTCCTCAGTATAAATCAGAGTGGCCCCATTGACTTAATTGATGTACGTCAATATATGTCACCAAAGCACCCACTCCCCAGGTATGTGGAAGGCTTACACCTGTAGTATCCTCCTAGCCACGAGGACTGAGACGAATTACAGTGGATGAGCTGTTACTTGATTGAAAAAAAAAGTGTTTGGGGGGAAAAATTGTCTCCAGTCATTCTCATTTTGCATGTGATTTTTTTCTACATATGTTTCTAATCATTAAGAAATTCTGTAGCTTAAATAATGCTCTGAAAGTACGGTAACTGTTGGACTACATTCTGTTGTAATCTTATTGAATTTCACTTCTCTGGAAAAAATAATGGATACTATATCTTGAAAAACAAATGGTAATTACATTTTTAACAGAATGTTTCTCTTTGTGTTCAAAACCTTCTGCACACAGTTAGACATCTAGCCAGGGAAGAAGGTACAAAGCATATGGGCCAATTTCTGTCTGTTGGCTGTTCAAGATGCCTTAATATTCAAGCAGTGATGTTTGTGTGTCCATGCAATATGGCATATTGTATCTACCACGGATCTACAAGCTCAGGTAAGGTGCTCACCAAGTCATGTACGGGGGTCAGAAGAGGTGCTCTAGAAGGAAGAGGGGAAGGTGGATTCATCCTTGTAGAAGTCTACAAGGCCTCTAGGTCCACTACAGATTTCTGCCTACATTCCTCACTTGCAGCTTGAGAAGAACCACAACATTACGTCCCTGCTAGGTCTTGAGATGTCCCTGCTAGGTCTTCAGAACATATCCACTAAACATTGGGCAATGCTCCAAAATAATAGAATGGTGTTATTTTGGATGTTGCAGGATGTTGCAGCTTGGATCCTGTACAGACTGCAAATTAGGAAATGTCCAATGCTTTTTCCCAGTCCATGCAGGATGGTGATGTGACTTTCTGAGCACCTTCGGGATCTGTACATCACTGTGTGCTGAGAACCGATTTGGTTAAAAGCCATGGGCCACAGGCCAGCAATAGCATCATTACAATGGCTGCTGCTGCTGTGCACTGAGGTTAGGAGAACACTGGTAATATGGGAATGCTCCTCCTCAGTTTTTAGTAAATCTGGCATGTTAAGGCCTTTGTGAAGAGATAGGTTTGGACATGTGAAGCTTCAAGGCAAAGTAATAGGCATGAGGTTTCTGACTGACAAGACACATGTGAGTACATGCAAAATGTGCTCCTACGGCTAAAAATAACATTTCTCCTGTCAACCACGATGCATCCACCCCCTCAACACCACCCAGAAGAACACATTAACACCTTGGCTTTGCACGCAGCCCAATTCACAGCAGCCACAAGCAGTACAGGGATCTGCACTCTGTGCATACTGACAACTCATATGGCATGAGGAGGAACAGAGGAGTGAAACTGGGCTAGCAGAAGTTGACGCCTTATCATCACAGTCCCTTTGAGCATGCTGTAGGCTGACACCTCCACCAACCGAGCCATCTCCCTGATGCCAGGATGAAGAGCACAAGCCCACTATGCTTGTTTAGCCTTTGGTAAGCAAGGATGGGTCCATGCCCATGGGTTTGGAATAGATGCATCAAGCCAAGCAGGTTCAGGAACACCATGGATGCACCTATATGGGGACAAGCAAACAACATCCAAGCACCACTGCTCATAGCTATGCTACAGGGATGGGCAAAATTTGTGTTGATCGATCATTTGGTGTATAGTGGGACCCAGGAACCTGTAAATATTGTTTCAAAACAAAAGCTGTTCGGTTCCAGATAGCTCTCCCCCTAAAAAATATCCTAGAATAACGAAGAGGCAATTAGCCTACAGGCTGCATGTGCTTCTACTATTATTGCAGTCACCAAGGCAATGAAAAACCTTCTCTTGTAAAGGAGAGAAAAGACTAGAGAAATGTCAACACTTTTGGAAAAGATTATTTCCCATGGAAAAAAAAAAAAAGCCTTTTCTTTTTCTAAAAAAAAAAGAAAAAAAAAGCAGCTTTCTGAAAAAAATACTCCAGCCAATAAAAATATATCGTTCTTGTGAAATTTTCACCAAGATGTCTAAGAAAATCATCTTAAAATCATTATTGACAGTTTTGCCTCAATAGACATGTAGGTCACTGGCAAAGTACAGTTTTTCAAAGGAAAAAAAAGAAGGAGTTGGAAGCAAGTTGTAGCTAAAATACTGGCAGCTGGTATGAGATTGGTTCCCGGACACAGAGGTCACTCCTGGTCTGGCTGCAGCCGTGCCCAGGACAGCACGAAGCTTTATTCAGAGGAGATTTTCAGAAAACCCAGGAGATTTAAATGCATAAGTTCCAATCTCTCCTTTAGCTAGCAATCGCATGAGCCTACGTTCCTCGCTGAAGTAAGCTCCTTTAACTCTCATTTAAGTGGCTGGGCAGAGCCTTGGGCTCTGTCCCGCCAGGGCTTCCCCCTGCCTGAACTTCCCCGGACTCCAGCAAAGCCTGGGGGCCCTCGGAGCACGTCCAAGGCTTTCGGCCCTTTGCTTAGCCCTTAACAGGATCAGCCCTTTCGCGACTCAGATGGTGTCCATCACCTCGGATGCCTTACAGTTTTTTAAATTATGCAACGCCCACCATATGCATTTAGCCAAGTAAGCTGCTTTCTCCTAACCTCAAATGTTTTAATGCTTATAATCCCAGTGAGGTATCTGTATAAAGGAGCTCCCTGTAAAAAGCAGAAGGTGGGCATATTCTCCCATAACGAAGCTGAGGGACCTGGCAGTGGTGGAAGGCTATAGCTTTGCAGGATTGCTTTTGTTTGGCCAAATATTTGAGATGTTGGCATTGCTTCTTGGGGTCACAGTTTTTTAGCTCAGTTGTTCTGCAGGTCTTCTGGCAACAGCTGTACGTGATAAAGTAGCTTCCCCATGGCAAGTTCTGTCCCTGTTAAGCGTTCAGCATCTTAGCTTCCTTTCTCTCCAAGTTCAGCAAGTTTTTCACCTGTTCCTCACTCCTGTTTCGGCAAGTTTAACACCAGCGTCAAGTACGAGGTCCCTCTCTGGAATGAAAAACTGTGAGTCCATCCGC
Source organism: Rhynchotus rufescens (assembly GCA_032273925.1). Lineage (NCBI taxonomy): Eukaryota > Metazoa > Chordata > Aves > Tinamiformes > Tinamidae > Rhynchotus > Rhynchotus rufescens. The sequence goes on from JAVCKT010017660.1 coordinate 10,576, forward strand.
CAAGATGCAGATTCCATTTTGGCCCATTTTACTTTCTCTGCTGGAAAAACTCAATGGTCAGATTGTCCTGGTGATTCTGGTCACGTTTCTTTTGATTGTTGACCTTTTGAGAAAGAGACGTCCCAGGAATTTCCCTCCAGGGCCACAGCTTTTTCCTCTCGTGGGAACCTTTGTGGATTTTAAGCAGCCCCTCCACCTTGCGCTGCAGAAGGTAAGAGCTCCATGGATGTTTATGTTACTTCTATATCTCTAAGGGAGTTCTGTCACTAAACCTGAGAAGCAGACGCAGCTTTTGAAGAACTAGCTATAAACAAATAAAAAACAAAAAAACACCTTAAAGTAGATGGCAGTCCTTGGCAGTCCTTCCTGCTGCCTCCTCTTCCAGATAGGTCTGATGGAAAGAATCCTGAGGAAGAAATCAAGAAATCCTACATGTTCCTCCTCATTCTTCCCATCTGACCGTGGGAACTTCTTCTGCCAGAGCAGAAGAGTGTCCTTTGATGAATGGTTTCAACTATGCCAAGCAGCTGTGAAAATTTCAGTGTCCTTCTCTATTCCCTCTAGGCCAAGAATTTCTCCTATTGTGTGTGTGAAAGAAATATTAAGGCTGAATGTTAAATATCCCTGTAGTGACTTCTGTGTCACAGACAGAAGTGGAGACAGGTCTAGATAGGTTTCTCCATAACTGCAGAATCCCTAGGACTGAGACTTAGGCTTCCAGGCATTGCATCATGAGAGATATTGATATGAAGCATATGGAGAGAACTAGGACATGTCCTCAGGGTATTTTGTCAGTAATGTAATTAATAGCACTCATTCACAGAGTGACTTAGCAACCTATTCGGCCCCAAGCTGGTTTCCTGAGTCACCAGTGAAATTCAGGGTGACCATGTGTGGCTGTTCACATAGAGCTGCACTGAAGAAAGCTTGGACTGAGCTATTTGGCAAAGCGGAGGGAGAGAGAAGAGAAAGAGGATACAGTTGTCTTCTGATAGACATCAGAGAAAAATACTGAAGAGGAGAGAGTAGTATTAGCAATATTCATGAAAGGACAATGGCTATAAACTGGACTTGAATGCATTCAGGCTTGAAATTAGCAGAAAAGTCTAGCCAACAACAGCCGAACCACCTTCTGACAGGGACAGCTGGAGCAAGAAATGGCACTGTGTTTGATGCAAAGTTCATGAAAAGGGATTATTTGTCATGCTTTGCCTTCAGCAGCAAGAGGCTGGACTTGGTGACACAGGTAATGCCCTTCTGAGAAGAAGAGGGAAAGAGCAGGTTATTTGTCAAACCACTCAGCAGGTAGACAGCAAAAAGATGTGTCCTCATGACCAGGCAAGCTAAGGATGCAACTGGCTAGTGAAAGCCAGGTCATACCTGCTATTGATCATAGCCAACCACCTCTTCCACACTGCAGCTTCCTAGTGTTTTATGCCATTTCCAGCCTCTGTAGACACATAGAATAGATTAGGTTAGATGGGACCTGTGCAGGTTTCTAGCCCAGTCTCTTGCTCCAAGCAGGAATAAATTGAAAGTTAAACCAAATTGCTCAAGATCTTGTCCAGGAGGGTTTAGAAAATCTTCCTCTTCTCGCTCTCAGTCTGATATAGAGAGCAGGGTGCTCAGAGGGGCCTTTCTTTCAGCTCACTCCTCAGTACGGCAACATCTTCAGCGTGCAGTTTGGAAGCCTGACATTTGTGGTAGTCAACGGATACCAGATGGTGAGAGAAGCTCTTGTCCATCAGGCCGAAATATTTGCAGATCGTCCAAACATTCCACTTCTTCAAGAAATTTTTAAAGGCTTTGGTGAGTAGGGCGATGAGGATGTGGGTGCAAATTCTTCAGCTACGCAAAATGCTAACAATTGGAATGAATGAAATAATAGGCTGAATTCAGCTACATGGTGCCAGTAAAGGTTTGCATAAAGCTAGGCAAGAACTGAATTTGGCCTAATAACCTCTTAGGAGCACATTTTAATGTCTCTGGAAGCCCTTTTATGAATCAGAATGATTTCAGCACCCAAAAGCAACCCATTACCTGCTTCTAGCTAGGAACCACATTTCAGCAGTCTGTACTCAGGCATTTACCTCAATAAAAACTGGGAAAGAAATGCAAAGCACTCTGTGACTTGAAGAGTTTTCCCCTTGGTTTTAAGTCCTCCTTTACTTTTCTCTGCTCGGGCTGCATGCAGCTCCACAGAATGGGAAGCAGGGCTCCCGCTTGCAGCGCTGCCAACAGCGTGATAGTACTTATAGTATTTTGGCTTACACCTTTTTTTCCCACGCAAAGTGACAAAGAAGCAGATTAAAGCAAATCCATAAAACTAGAATCTTTAGCATAAGCCAATTACTCTTGATTTTTTATTCCTAGATAAAACTATAGATTTTGAATATTTAAGGTTTTGTTTGCTATTTTAAATGATTTTTATTTTTTTAAGGGCAATGGCCATTTCTAGATCTGGCCACTCAAACATGACATAGAAAGAGATTTTCTTTTCTTTTTCTTTTCCTATTTACAGGGCTCATATCATCAAATGGGCATATATGGAGGCAACAGAGAAAGTTTGCTTTGTCAACGCTGAAAAGCATTTCTGTAAGTTTTGAGGAAAAAGTGCAAGAGGAGAGTCGGTATCTTGTTGAGATAATAGAGGAAGAGAAAGGTAAACAATTAATGTAGACCATCATGTCCTAAACATTCAGCTAACCTTTTGCCCAATGAATCAAGAGAAGGAAAACTATTTCTATGCAACTCCTAACATGTGGAATATTTCAAATCTTTATCTTGCAGCTCTAGATTCTGCCTTTTAGCACTTATTTTAGGCCTTATCAATAGGGAGCAAAATACATAGTAGGTGTTAATTATAACTTGCATGTTTATATGGCTAAGGAAATCTTTCCTCTGCTACACTCTGTGGAGGCATAAATGCAGCTCTCATGGTATCAAGCTTTGTACTCAGGCTCAGTTAACCTCTGCTTGTCCTTGGTTCTGCAAAGTATTTTAAAACTTGTTTAGTCAGGGTTTCCTTTTGTGTTGTGCACAGATGAAGCGTGTGCCTTGCTCTTTTGTGGTCTGGCTTTTAAGAATTGCCAGAGGGATATTAGTAATTTGTATGTTGGTACATGGGTGATGTTGCACTTCAGCTTTAAATAGAAGCAGATGGGGTTGAGCTAATTCTATAGAGCTATATATAGTAAACAAGAAAGATCTAAATAGGAATCACAAAATTATATACTGAACTTGCTCCATTCTAATAGCTCTTGTGCTGAACAGGCCAAATACCTCATGTTGCCAATTGATTATAGCCCTTCATAGTCCTAATCAATAAACTAATTAAGCTGCTGGTTTGGGTCTTTCTTCACATTGGTAATGATGGGTAGTGATCATATCCATCACTCTGAGCATCTTCCAAATGGGTATTATTTTCTTGTGGAGCAGAAAGACGAGCCGTGCTGAGCACAGCTGCTTACACTGAAGAGCGATGCTCCTCACTGACCCATGGCAGCTCCCAGGTAGAGGTGGTTTTGGATGGAGGCCAGGCTGGCATGTCATGGCAAGTGGCTCTCAGGGATGCCTTAGGAGCTGGAAGACTCCAGGATGCTCTGGAGGACACTGATCCGGCTGCTGGTCAATGGCTCTCCCAAGAATATACAGTGGACATCACACCACACTTGGCTCAGTTAAATGGAGCACGGGCATCATTAGGGATCAGCATGCAGGCCTGCATTTCCTTTCTGTAAAACTAACATCCTATATTTGCCATGCTCAATTAACCATGCCGAGGGGCACAGTTGCCCTGAGGGGATTTACTGGGGAAAACGGTTCAAATCCTTCCATGGCAGCTCTGCCTTGGAAAAGTACCATGGAGTGCAACACTCAGCAGGATCAGAGAATCAGACCAAGCCAGGATCCACCCCAGCACCTGCATCCATCTTTCTCATCCTCCTGTTGCAAAGGGTGAAACCAAAGTCCCTGGGGAGGGACGATGCTCTGGGTTGGTGGTGGGTTAGAGCAGACCAGGCATCCTGGGCCTGGGGTGCCAACCTCCATCTGCAGGGGGTAAAAACTGCTAACCTGCTAGGCAATGGCTCTTGCCTGAGATTAAACAGAGGGGAAAAAGTAAATAAAACACTCTGCTTCTACTCCTGTTTCCTCCAGGTCAACCATTCGACCCTCATTACAAAATTAACAGCGCCGTCTCAAACATTATCTGCTCTATAACCTTTGGGAGCCGCTTCGACTACCATGACAGCCGCTTCCAGGAGCTGCTGCACTCGCTGGCTGAAACCCTGCTCCTCATAGGAAGCTTCTGGGGCCAGGTAAAGCCATTTTGATTGCTCTCCAACTTCACTCGGGCATTAAGTGCTTGGAAAGCCTGCATTTCTAAGGTAATCTGGCTTTTCCCTGCGGGGAAAAAAAAAGAGTCATATTATAAAGGAAATGACCATGAGTATTGTTTTACATGTTTTTATACATAAAATCCATTAAGCAAGTTAAAATAACTCAACTAGTGGAGCTAGGAGAACTAATAAATTGTACAGCCTGAATGGAGGCACCCTACTCTTTTTTAACCAAAGAAATATGATTTTGTTCTGTCTGCTTGATGCTTTTGCAGCTGTATAATGCTTTCCCCTTGGTAATGAGATGGCTCCCGGGACCCTTTAGGAAAATCTTTAGGCACTGGGAGAAACTGAAATGCTTCGTGAAAGGAGTGATTGCAAAACACAAGGAAGAGCTGAGCCTGGCTGAATCGGGGGATTACATCGATTGCTACCTGAAGGAGATAAAAAAGGTATAGTGTGAAGGGGAATTGGCTACCCAAAGCCCAAGGAATGAGTAGCGGAGACCCAGAGCTATTTTGCTAGCTTGAGTTATGCACAGAAAGTTTGGAACTGGATCTGTGAAGACACAACCTTCCCAAATAAGTTCCAAAAGCTCCCTAAGTCCCTTCATTTCCATTTTCCTCTTCTTCCCAAGTGCAAGGGTGACCCCAACTCTTATTTCCATGAGGAAAACCTACTGTGCTCCACCCTGGACCTCTTCCTGACTGGCACTGAGACGACCGCCACCGCCATCCGCTGGGCCCTGCTCTACATGGCCATGTACCCCCATGTCCAAGGTGGGAACATCAGCAGGGAAGTGCAGATGGTTTGGGGAAGACCAAAACCAGCCCATCCTGGGTTGGGTTGGAAATGCAGAGAGAGATGAAACTCACAAAACTATTTTGATATGAAAAGTCTAGAAGAGAAAACCAACAAGTCATGACTGTCTCAGTAGAAACCTCTGGCCTTTTCAGCATAGAGGCCTTTTCTTTCCCTTTCTATAGAGAAAGTGCACCTGGAAATCGACAGTGTGATCGGGCAGTCGCGCCAGCCGGCGATGGATGACAAGGAGAACATGCCGTACACCAGCGCGGTGCTGAGCGAGGTGCTGAGGATGGGCAACGTTGTGCCGCTGGGCGTCCCCAGGATGGCCACCAGCAACACCACTCTGGCCAGCTTCCACTTGCCCAAGGTACAGGCAGGAAAACGTCCCTTCCACTCATGGGAGCCAGGCTGATCATGGCATAGCCTCCAAAGTCCTCAGACTTTGACTTGGAAGGGAACCAACCATCAGGATCTTGCCCAGATAGCCCAATGACATAAAAAATAGGAGCGATTCAGATAAACATGGTAAAGGTGTTATGGATCTCACCTCTTCATGCAGGAGATCCTATAGCAGAGCACTGGTCATCATTTCCACTTTTATAAAGAAGTTTGTTTCTCAACCATTTTTGCTCCACATCGCTCACATTTTTTTTCTGTTTTTGATGGAGAATGTGGCGTTTAATCAGATATTGTGCTGCTTTAAATAAATAGCACAATAAAGAGGATCTGTTGAAGATTTGGTTAAGCTACTCCAGATTCCCATGGGAACATAAGTATACTGATGTAAAAATGGCTTATAGTCAGTGACACTAGCACAAAATACAGTCCCTAATTGATGTAGATACACATTAAAGTTAACATTCACAGTGTTTTTCACCCTCACTTAATAGCATTTGTTAAGAATAACATTTTGTTCTTAAGAAAACATGTATTTCACTTCGTGTGCAGAGCACAGAGCTAATAATAAACTGGTCTGACAACACCTTAGTGCTTTTTCTCAGTGTGCCCTTCTCCTACAGGGCACCACGCTGATGACCAGCCTGACTTCTATCATGTTTGACAAAAATGTGTGGGAAACGCCAGACACCTTTAATCCCGAGCATTTCCTGGAAAATGGCCAGTACAGGAAGAGAGAGGCTTTCCTGCCTTTCTCTGCAGGTACAAATGCAGGGGAAAATGTGGGGTTTTTTTTTTTTTTGGCCTACACAATGTGTTTTTTTTTTCTTTTTAAGAACCCCTATATGAGGGGATGCTGCTCCTTGTCCAGCTTTTCACCTCTGGTAGCTGCCCACATCCAGCATTTCCACAGTCAAAAAAACCTGCAACAGTTAACGCTGACTGCACTGAGCTATACTGTGGAGATGGTGGGAGTCAATTTATTAGTGCAAGATGAAAAATAAGGCTTTTCCTCTTGCATGAGCTGCATAAATGGGCTTTTCCTGCCTCCTTTTGCCCGCTGGACTCCCCGTGCAGCCTTGGCGCTGCGCTTCGTGACCAAATTCTGGGGAAGGTTTCTGCAAAATGTGTGGGTGAACATTGCCACCTAACCTTGCGAAGGAGAAAAGCTCCGTCCGCATCAAGAAGTGCGCGTGGAAAAGGAGGGAAGACTGGGACAGCGAGTCCTCTGCACGGGTGGCAGCCCGGACACGCGCCATCCCCATACCAGAGCTGGCCTGGCCAGCAGCACCAGCAAGCGCCCCAGCTCCTTAGCACTGGAGGAAGCATTAGGCACTAAACTCAGGGTTTTGCTCATTCTTTTTTTTTAAGTAAAATCCCCATGTCTGTAAACTAGTGGTAGGATAGGCTGGGTTTTGCCATCAGCTAAGCCCATTGCTCACTGGCTGCTTTCTCCTCCCCTGGCAGGCAAGCGGGCTTGTCCCGGCGAGCAGCTTGCCAGGACGGAGCTCTTCATCTTCTTCACGGCCCTCCTGCAGAGATTCACCTTCGAGGCACCGGTGCATGCGGAACTGACCTTCGACTTCACGCTCAGCCTCACACGCTGCCCCAAGCCCTTCCAGATCCGGGCGCTGCCTCGCTGCTAGGCACCCCAAGGGGCTGCCATGGGGAGAAGGGCCCTTTTCCCCATCATCTTGTTATGGTTTTGGATGTCTCTGGATGTTCCCAGTACAAGGTGGGATAGGATGTGCACTCTGCACTCGCATCTCCATGTTGACTTGAACATCTAGGTGGCCATGGCGAGCAGCCAACCTCACTGCCTCAAGTAGCCTCAGCTCTGATGTGTTACGAGGTCCCCGTGTTCCCACATTGTGTGCAGAGACCTCAGCCTTGCAACAGCAGCGTCCAATTTCTTAATATCTCATGCATGTGTTTGAATTTTGAGGAGGAAGCTATAGGGTGGCAGAATCAGCCTCTACCAAAGGCCAAGTGGAGCTGCAGCTTCCAGGCAGGTCTCAAATGACTATAATGACGTTACACTTTGAGGAGGATAGATTTAGCTCAAATGGCTTGTGCTAATAAAATACACACTGGAAAAGTTGTTAAAAAATCATTTTGGAGGTGCTTGGGCCTGTTGTAGCACAGACAAGGAGTGTGATAGGCAGGAGGGAGCCAGCAGCTGCCAACAGACAAAGCAAAGTGGCAGCTTCGCACTGGGAGGTCGCCACCTTCCTCTTCGTCACTTTTGACCCAACCAATATTGGGGTTTTGCTCCAGTCGAGTCGCCCAAGAATGTTCCCAAAACACCATGAGACTCAACCCCTGACTAGCCACGGGGGTCACTCCAGAAGAGTGTTGAGGCTTAGCTATAAACTGTGTTTAAATAATATAATAAACTAAATGTGCAATTTGTACATAGTTTTCCTATTTATGTAACCAGTGTCCCAAGCTGTGCCTTGCATGCTTTTGCTCAGCACCGGACCCAGCAGAACTTATGGCCTCTCCTCCTTTATTTTCCCTCTAGCCTTTCAGAAGTGCCTTGTATATGTATGCACATGGCAGCTACGAGATAAGCAGCAGGAAAATTAAAACAAGTAGCCACTAGATGGGCAACAGGAAAATAAATCACATTTCATTGCCACTGCATTTAGTCCCCATCGCAGGCCTGGTGCAGTTGCAGATTGGTGCCACATGGGAGTGTCCTCTGCACAGCACATCCCTCCCTGGAGCTCCGAGGGGACCTGCTTGTGATCATTTTAATCCTCTTACATTTTTAATTAATGCCACTTACGGGCTCCCTCCCATTGTTTTATTCTTTTTTTCTTTTTCTTCTTTTTTTTTTTCTTTTGTTTTCTCTGAAAAGAAGGAAATGTGAAAGATCTGTATGTTTTCCCCCCTCTAAGAAGTTTTCAAAGCTGCTCAGGACAGGACATGGGTCCCCCTCATCTGCCTGCTCTTCAGAGTGTGTCTGACCTCTAGTACATGTGCACAACCTGTGCTATTTGCTTTAGCTTAGCAAACAAGCTTCCCTTCTTCGGCTTTGCTGTTCCAAACTTGCAAGATGTTGTTGCTGCAGCTGCGCTGGTTCCCTTAACGGTGCTACATGGAAGAGAACAAACAGTTGCAATCCTCTGCAATCCTTTCCTTTTTTAATCACTGAGATCATTCGGGGGGGAAAAAAAAAAAAAAAAGGCATGTCTAAAATGTACTGATCCCATATCATATATCGTGGGAGTGCTGCACTCGCACCAGGGCATTGCAGAGCAGAGGGAAATCACGGCAGAGCAGCCAGGAAGCAGGAGGAGAGCTCCCGGACAGACTCTGCTGGGGCACCAGCACTGAAGGAAAGGGCTGGGAGGGCAGGGGTGTGTGAGAGGCTGCAGCGAAGATTTCCAACGTGGTGTCTCTGATGTCCTCCCGGCAAGCGTGGATGAATCAAACTGCTTTTTAACTTTAAATTTGTTGTGGGGGGAGGCAGGGAGACGTGCCAGGAGAGGCGGGCGGCTGCATGAGAAGCTGACTCGCGGGCGCCTGTCTCCCTGTGCACTTTGCCCAGCTCCGGGTGCGGATCCGGACGCCTGGGGCTGCCGGCATCATGAGCCTCGCCATGCTGCGCCTCCTGAGCGACGGCGTCTCCAGCCTCTCCATACGGACAATCCTGGTCTTCCTGGTCGTCTTCCTGCTCATCGCTGACTACATGAAGAAGAGGAAGCCCAAAAACTTCCCGCCGGGACCCTTCTCCCTCCCCTTCCTGGGGAATATCCTCTCCATGGACTTCATTGACCCCCTGGGAGGGATCGAAAAGGTAAAGAGTCCTGAGGGCCAAGCAGACCCAGGCTTGGTTGGGTAAAGGGCCAGGTGGATACACAGCACTTACAATAGGAGGAAAAGGGTCAATGCAAATCACGAGGAGCCAGGAGGTGAGGAAGAGGCTCCAGAGACCATCCAGGGCAAGGGAAGTCAGTGGAATGTTGGGATAACCTCTGTCTGGGTGTGGAGTAGATGGAGACCTTAGCATATCTCTGCGTGAAGGGCACCATGCAATGGAGCTGCTGCCACCACTGCTATAGCAATCCCGTGGTTTTGGTTGGGGAAGGAGGGAGACAGGATCTGGGAAAGCTCCGCTAAGCACAGACAAGAATTGAAAAAGTAGCCTGAAGGGCTTTATTTAATTTGTTTACCGCCAATTAATACCAACGTCAGATCACTAATTTGGGTAATAAGAAAATGAAGAGATCTTTACAGGATCAATTGGATCCTGCAATCCACTTAAATAAATGCCTGTTCTCCCTTATCCCTCCCTGTTTCTTCATGCACACTTCCTTCATGTTCTCTGTGGCTTTGCTTAGGTCCCTGCCAAGGCTCCATGTCTTAGGGTTTCCCGCTTGCTACCTCTCCACTGAGCTTTCTTATCCATGGCTTTGATCATTTCTTTTTCCCCTCTAGCTTATTGAAAAATATGGGGACATCTTCAGCATGGACATGGGCAGCATCAACTACGTTATTGTCAGCAACTTTGAGATGGTTAAGGAGGTGCTGGTAAACCATGGGGAAAACTTCCTAGATCGGCCAGAAATGCCTTTCGACAACGACTTCTTTAGCAAACAGGGTGAGTTCGCATCATCCATGATGAGTATTTGGGAGAGAAAGTATAAACATGGACCCTGCACAACACCTGTCAGCCCATGAATGAAGCCGCCTGTGACTACCACAATGCACTCGGCTTTTTCACACCAATAATGCACTAATGCTTTTTCACACCAATAACAGAAACTACTTAGCTCATGGTGAGGGTTATTTTGTCCTTTTATTCCAGGGCTGACCAGTTCTAATGGGCATTTATGGAAACAGCAGAGAAGATTTGCCCTGACCACGCTCAGAAACTTCGGCCTGGGCAAGAAGAGCTTGGGGGAGCGGATCCAGGAGGAGTGCCGGTACCTCACGGACGCCATCGGGGAAGAGCA
>JAVCKT010017665.1:0-21673 GCA_032273925.1 Rhynchotus rufescens
GCCGCGGTGCCAGCCGGCCGGGGCCGCGGCGCTTCAAAGGCGCCGAGCAGCTGCGGCTCGGGGCTCGCCGGGCCCCCCGGCTCCCCCCGGCTCCCCCCGGCTCCCGCCGGCTCCCGCCGCTCGCTAATGACGGCGGCGGCGGCCGCGCCGCGGTGCCCGCAGCGCTCTCCGCGCCCCGCGCGCGGGCACCGGCTCGCGCCGCAGCCGCTGCTCCTCGCTGCCCTGCAAAGCCGGGAGCCACGGGGGCAAGTCCAGAGCGCCCGCACACCAGCGCTGTGCACTGCTCTCCTAATGCACCCTCCGCAGCAAAACGACCCGCCACCACCCGCCAGCCTGGCAGCGCTCGCGGTGCTCTTGCCCATTGCAAGCACCAGCTCTCTTCCCACACTCCACTCTTTTTTTTTCCCTTAATTTCAATCGATATTGGTGGGGAGAAAAAATAAATTAATTTGGAGACCTAGATTAAAGTTTCTTGTTCGTCGCTTCTCAAACTATCTTCAATAAGAGATGGAAGTCATCTACGCTTATCGTGCTGCACCTCTGATATGATAATGATATCTGCACCGCCCAGAAAGTAGGTCACAGTAATTCTTCATAGCAGTTTTTGTAACCTACTCAGGGACTACAAGGCCAGCTATTTTAAAGATAATTCTGCATTTCTTTAATAAGGTTTTATTGGATTCAGATAATTGATCCGATTATTGAAACCTGGGGAAAGTGCTATTGACCTGAATATATAAATCGGCAGCTCTCTTTCTTTTTTTTTTTTTTAATGAATTTAGGTCACTACAAACTTACCCCCAGTGCTGCACGTCAGGCTGTGGGCTCGGCGAGCGGAGATGCAGCCCCTCTTGCGTGCTCAGCACCAAGGCCTGCCCAGCCAAGCTGCCCTGCTGGTTCCTCGCTCCCTGTAACTACAGAATGGACTGAATGCAGACCAAGTAAAGCTGATAACACCTGATTTCATTCATAGCAGTGAGAATCATGTCTGTTGCCTACATTATTTTTATTATTTTTTGATTATCCAAAGCAAGGCAAAGGGCATTGCTTCCGCTCCCATTTCTTTACCACCCTCTCCTTATTTCCTCCCGATAACATTAACCACCCACCAGTGTCCATCTGTCCACCAGTGTCACCTGCCTCATGCAGGTACCGTAGCGAGCGCTCCCTCAGCCCCTACTTCTCCCCTCTTCTTGATGCAGACCAGGCCTTGGCCTAGCTGGCAAGGGAGTTAAAAAAATGCACTTCTCCCCTTTTCGTAGTTTATCTAGGCTCGGCCTGGCCTGATTGCCTGGGTGTGCCCCGCTGGCTCAGCGACTGCTCACCCTATTTCCTTCCCTTAATGCAAGGTGCTTGATTCGCGCTCCCACACCAGGTGCGGCGGTGATGGGCATGATGGCAACACGCGGCATGGGAGCAAGCTGGAGCGTCCTCATTCCCACCGGCCACGGCAACGCTGCTGAAACTGCGCGTGCAGCCGTGCCTCGGACCCGCTGCCATCCTTGCGGATGAGCCTTGCGGATGATCCTTGCGGATCGGTTCTCCGTGACTGACCATCTGCAGAACAGCGTGGGGCAGTCAGGAGGAAAGTCCCTGTTTGCTCGCCTTTCCACAGACACATGCGTTTTGAGGAGGAAACTTTTCCTTGACCTTGACAACCTCACTTTGAATTTCATTTAATTAACTCTGCTGAGTAATGGCTCTTTTTATTTAGATTTTTCTTTTTATGTGCATCTTCTATCTTTTTCAGGAGCTCCAAGGCTTCTTTAAGCGGTTTCTCCTCAGATCATTTCTTCCCCAAATGCAGGATCTCCAGCTCCAAGTCAAGCCCCAGCCTGAGCAGCACAGAAGCAATGTGATCCTTCTCTGATCTTTGCATTTTTTGAAACTCTGAAGCAATAGGGAAGTTTTGCACATCTGCATATAAACACAAAGCCTCACCAAGTTGCTGAGCAATTAATTTTAAGTAAAACTCAAGCAGCTGCCCAATAAACAACAATAATAACTGCAACCTGGCAAGTTCACCAGAACCTCAGCCGAGTCCTTCACACCAACCTGCTCAGTGTGGCTTCTCCGCACTGCTTCCTTTGTTCCTGCTTCTCTGCCTTTGCGTTGTTGGGGGATTACATGCTCTAATTGCGTAAATGTATTGTCAGGAGCCAACCCCAGCCGCTGAGACTCCTAAAAGGTCCCGGTTCCCGCAGGCACGCCGGCCGCTTCCCGGCTCCCGGTGCCGTCGCCCGTCTCCTCCATCCTCCCGGTGCTACCTAGGGGCAGGATTTGTCACTAAGCGTAAGTCGCTCAAAATTACGAGAAAACCGTAAACTGACTACAGTCCCTTATGCACACGAGGAAAACAAACGTGTGAGAGGCAAAAAAGCAGCACTCTCTAATTTAGGAACATTTCAGCTGCTGAGATCCTGCACAGAGGAAAAACTTCATCTGTTTTCCAGGGGTTTGGTATCTGAGTGGCAGAGATCAGAGCTCTCACTAAATTCGCTTAAAATATGAAATCTTATTTATTTATTCATTTATATTTTTTCTCCAAGATGCCATTAAGTTGGATAAGGGAAAAGAAAAGCTTTCAACATAATGAGAGATTTCCAGTTTTTCAGAACCCTTTGAGAAAATAAATTTGCCATTGGGAGAGTCCTGTAGAGTTTGTTGGGCGTGACTCAGAGTCTAAATAAAAACACAGTCAATTCTGATATACTGAAAAAAAAAAGAAAAAAAGAGAGGGAGAGAGGGAGAGAGAGAGAACCTATGGAACTGAACAAAAGTGATAATATCTGGGATTTTAAAAATGTCTACAATAGGAAAAATCTCTCTACTAAGTTTTATGTGCTGATATAACAAAAAGCTGGGTAAAGGTTGTTATTCTCTATTAACCACTATAAGATTTTTCTTGAAGTCTCTCAGATAGCTCAGCAGGTATTTTCTCAAGCATGATTTTAAAAAGGGGAAAACAAACAAACAAGCAATAAAAAGTAAAAAAATCAAGACTGCCTGGTTGAGACCAAGCCACTGAGGTGAATTTTCCAGGTAGCCTGGTGAAACACAGGTCAGGATGGAAGCATCCAAATGGAAAGTTGGGTGGAAGACGTGGGGAGCCGCAGCAGGGGTGGTGGGCCAGGGCTTTCCCTGCCACAGCTGGTTCTCATCCCACCATCCTGAGCTACCCGAGGGGTAATCCAGGGTTTTTGGACTTAACAGAACATGATGGAAGTTTTGTTTGTTTTCTTTTGTATGGATTGGTAGCAGATGAATGCTAAACATGTGCCATGCACCAAAATCTAATACGGTTATCATGGAAATTCAGGGCTTTTCTTTCTTTTTATGTGTGCATTGTTTTGCTGTACATTCATTAGAAAGATATCTGTAGATCTCTTGCTTTATCTATAGGTTATTTTGTTGTAAACCTATCAGGAAATGTTTCTATAGAGCCTCTATTTCTGGAACGTGGGCTTTGGTTCCCTTTTTGCTGATCCTATCCAAGGCAAAAAACAAAAGTATAGCTAAGTTTGTGCATAATCCATATGCTCCTTCCAGGTTAATGGCACATGTGATCACATAAAGACAGTCCCTCTCTAAAACGAATTACTGACACCTACTATTAATCATTGCTGCAGGTTTTTCTTTCCTTTTCTCTGAACCCCAAACAAGCAAGGAGTATGTCCTTTGTATGCGCAATCATAAAGAGATCATTTGAGAGAGCTATAGATTATCTGTGTATAATGCAATCTTTCATCATAGGCTTTATGCTGGATGGGCTGCAACATTTTATATAAACTATAAATGGTATATAACTCAGCTGCATGCCGAGATGTATTGTTGAGTTTTCAGATTAACAAAGTATATGTATGAGCAGAGGAAAATACCACTTTTTCACCAGATAGAAGCCATCATCTTTTCATGGACTGAATAAATATGTCATTTCCAATCTCAAAACCACCATTTCAGTAAATTTTCAGAGCTCGAATAACAAGACGCCACTAAAAATATATCTGTAATGTTGGGATGTTTTAGCAGTCCTCTCTTAAAACTCCTTTTCCTCACAAAAGAAGGTTTCATCTGCTTCAATAAAATCATATTTCAATTCATCCACTTAAGAAACATGAAAAAATATATTATTTACGTCAAATAGAGCAGAGATGTACATTGTGATATATGTTGCATTTGCAATGCTGAATTAATCACAACACCAAAGAAAGTTAAAGTAAATACAAAAGGGAAAAAATCAGGAAGAAAGAAACACCTAAATTAAAGAACTCTTTGTCTCCAGCAATTTGGTCAGCAACTCTGACCGTCACCAGTGGATAAATCAATTTACAGCAGTCACGGACAGCTATTTAAGTGTGAGCCTTAAGTGTAAGGAATGGTTTAATTGGGAAGTGCAATCAAAAGCTGAGCGAGCACCAAGTTGATGGTGTATGTCCATGTCCATGTCAATATCTATGTGCATGTCAATGTCCATGCATGTCCATGTTCATGACAATGCCCATGTCCATGTGCAGATGTTTTCAGTCACCAGTGTGTGTTTCCTAAGAAGATTTCTTGCTCCAAATTCTCCATTCCAAGCTGTTAACGGCAAAAGCCTTGGAGAAGGAGGTGATATATCCCTCAGCTTTACCTTGTCTCATGCAAGTGTTCTTACTCACATGAACATTTCTAATTTTTTAAACCCTCAATGCTCCAAACTTTGGGAGTTCTTGCAGGGCTGAGTCCCATGCCTCCCATGTACAAAATGCCCATTCCTCTACCAGCCTGAAACACGGTCTCCTTTACTGCCTTTGGACAATCCTGCACTCTTGCATGAGCAGAAAAGGCAGAGAAGCATCCTCAACAACTTCCTACGTGCTACTCAGTATTCAATATCTACCACTTTCATTCTTGTTAGCCACAAAACCCATCTTCCAATCTTGACAACCTCTCATCACACGTAAATCGAGCCCTGTGTCTAATCATTTCCATCAGCTGTCTATGAACTTTTTTATATTTCAGTCTTATCTTCTTTTTGAAATGGAAATGAACGCAGCGTTCAAGGCAAAGACATATCACCCCTTTATGTAAGAGTATTCAAATATTTCAGCACTATTTTCCCTCCCCTATTTGCATACATCCTGTGCTGTGGTTTGCTTTTTATCAGTGGTGCGGCACCAAGAGTGAGTGATTTCAATGAAGGGAGCTTAACATGAGCACGGCAGATAGAAATCACCTGCTTGTCCATCTTCTGCTATACAGGTTTCCCATGGGACCACAGATGAGTCGTTCATTTTCTCCATACTTCACACCCAAAGGTGTCATGAAGATAAAAATTTGCCAGTAAAATTACTCAGGACCTCCAGACTAGGATACACTTACTGCATGTCCAGAGGAAAGTGAGTCACTTTATGCAAAATCAGAAAGGCTGGGTTGGTTCCACACAAGAAGTCCTCTCCTTGACCGGTGTCCATCATGCAACTCCAAAACTGGAAAGAAGATATTAGATCATGCACACTTGCTACCCACTCAATCTGTTGAAAAATGTTAACTGGATGATATAAATAATACTCATTTTGTGTCTTGTGAGATCTGGCTAAATCCATTTGCTTTCAAATGCTTAATAAAAGGACTTTAAAAGCTGCTTCAATACTCCTGAAAGTGTTTTTTTTTTTCCTAGATATGGGAACCTCAATAACACAGCGCACTAATCTCCTAGCCACAAAGGTATTTTATAACTAAAGCAGGGTGGTTTTTATGGGTCAGATGTTGTTGTCCTACTGTACCACATCTTGTATCCTCCTGATACCACACATGTTTGTTCTCTACTTAATTTTTAATGTATGAATTTGTTTTTATATTAAAATTCAATAAAATTTTAATTATAAAACATAGTATATCACACTGAAGTATATATATCTGTAGAGACACACATCTGTGCTTTTACAACAGATGTGTGCATCTCCGCAAATATTTAAGATGCAGATTTTACCACTAGAAGGAATACACATCCAGCTTGATTACTGCTGAAAATCTCAGGTAGGACCAGGCTGAATGCACCTAAGTCAGTCGTTAATCTCAGGAAAAAGTCAATAACGAGATCTTGAGCATCACAAAGGACCAAGAGGAAAAGGCAGAATCACAAGAAGCCAAGAGAAGTGGAGAACCTCTAATGAATTTAGCAAGTTCCTCCATCAAGTTGTGGTTTGTTCGGGTTTTTTTTTTTTTTTGTTTTTTTTTTTTTTTTTTTTTTTTTTGAGCTGATTTCAGGGAATTTTTTTAGGTTTTCCTCTTTAGAGTTCTGCAGAGGATTTTTCAGACCATCTTTTCTGAACCATACATCTCCTGAGCATCTGCTGGCCAAGGGCCTTTTCCTGAAGGTATCTCCCATAGCGTATGCACAGCACATTTTGCACAAGCAGCTTCCAGGCAGGACTCTCAAGATGCAGAATTCCTCTATTTCTGTTTTTTTTTGTTAAACAAGATGATTCATACTGTCACCAAAATGAATGGGTGTGCATATGCATCACGGCTGCTTAGTCTATATGTTATTTCATATAAGTATATCACAGGGATGATATGAAGAGAGGGAAAATAATAACAAAAGACCGTAACTTAACGTTGGTTTCAGAACTCATTTAAACTAATCAAAAGTGGTTGTGTAGAGATAAATTAAAAGTAGCTCCAGCAAAACAACAGTGATGGGAGGAGAAATGGGCTCTACAGGGAGTTTTGATGCAGAATTTAATGCAAAGGAAAAGGTACCAAGAGGTTTTTTGCTGATGAGCCACCACGTATCGAGGTGCCAAGTTTGGACAATGGTGTGCAGGCAGGCAGTCCAGGGAAGCAAGACGACGAGGACACAGAATCACAGAGCCACAGAGGGGTTAAGGTTGGATGGGACCTCTAGAGATCATCTAGTCCAACACTATTGCACTCATCTTCAGGGTGGCAATGACAAGCAGCTGCCACGAGCAAAATTACTCTTTTTTTGTGTAGGAAAAAGCATTTTAGGTGAAGAAAAAAAAAAAAAAAAAAGCAATTGTGGATCTGGAGCTAGGCCCAGGCCATTAAAAGTTCTTTTCTCAGCTCTTCTATCTCTCTTGCCGTATCACAAACTTCCAATTCTCAGCTTACACTTTCAAACAAGACTGTGGAATATTTAAATCCTCGCCTGAACAATAAATAAAAATAAAGCCCCATAAATTATTCAGAGGAACGTACCATAGCGCACTACAAGTGGCTTTGCGGTACCTCATGCACATATTAAACTCTTAAATTGGCGTCTTGCACATCGCTACGCCAAGCAGTACCAGAGAGATAAAATTTGGTTCCTGCAATGCAAAGAGTTTGCATTGCCCACATCATAAGGCTGACCCACATAATTTTAAGCAAGAAGCTGAAATCTTAACAAAACTCCACAGAGATTATATATGATATTGTTTTAACTGCTTGCTGAACGCTTTTTATTATCATTTGTGCTTAATTTCAGTGAAATACAGTGAATAAATAATTATGCTGCACCTGGGAGTAGGAAATTCTAGCAGTGAAACTGTTTTTGGGGAGGAATAAGGAACAAATCTGAGAAGCAAGGTCTGCAGCTTGTCTACATGTTTAAAATATTAATCCGTTGGCAACCTCTCTCCTCTGGAACCAAAGAAGAAGAAGAAGAGGGAGAAGAGGAAGAAGAGGAAGAGGAGGATGAAGAGGAAGAAGGAAAAGAAGAAAGACATATTATGCAGAGCCAGTCACAGTCACCATTCGAGAAACTGTAAGACGATCCCTCCCCCAGAAAAAAAAATCGTTGTTTTAACCATAAAAAAAAAAAAAAATGAGTTTGGGAATCTCAGGATTGATTTTCTTAACCAAACTGAATAGTTGCTCATTTATTTATAAGCAAAGAGGGCTGAGGCTGATGGTGAACAACAGACAGGGGCTGAGCCCTGGCTGCCCAGACTCATGGCCAGACGACTAAGACCCCTCCACTTTGTCAGAAAATACAGATTTCTGCTGCCTGCAAGGCTCCTTTTCCTAAGAAAATTCAATTTTATTAATAATCTCCTTTGTGCTTACCACCCTGCAATTTGCTTTTTAAAACGATGACTTTTGCCCAAAGTTTTTACCACCACAAGCAATTGGTAACTATCACGATTCGGAGTCCCTGCACTCTCTGAGAGCAGCTCTCTCTTTTGTATTCCTTTTTTCTCCCTTTCTTCTCCCAACAAGAGTCTGATGCACCAGCTCCTTAGACTTTCTAATATAGCACGCACTTCTATTTTTAAGCATCTATTTTCAGATGCAGAAATAAACTCTTTCCTTATCCATGTCCTTTCTCTTTTTTTTTTCCTTTTTCATATTTTATGGGGAAAAACACCTAAAGTTATATTCTCTTCCCTCTTTCTATTTACATGATACTTAGTCCTTTGGGAATAGCCACTCTGTAGGCTGATTTCCCTGTTTTGGAAATCATCTTTTTTTTTGCACATCTTCACTTGCTAAAGTGAAAACTGGACCTTCAAAACCCTTTGCAATTCAGTCCAGCAACTACCACAAATACAAGTATGAATTAAAAGTCAACTTGCTTTATGTATTTGTTTATATTTGCACACAGGGGACAGCATCAAGACAGCTGAAAAACTGGGTTTTTTTCCCCTACAGGCACTTTTTCTCCTAGGGTGTGTGGTGAACAGGGTCAGCGTTGGGATATTGCAAGCCAAGAGGTGGAGAGAGGAGGTTCACAGCGAGTTTCATGAGTTTGATGCTTGAGGCACCAGGCACCAAGGGCGCCCGGGAGCTGCTGGGAGATGGAGATGGTACAAGAGCACTTTGGGCCAAAACACTCCTGTCCAACTCATCTGGACAACCTGATGGGTGAGATTTGCATGTGATACAAAACAATTTTAGTCTCAGGTTTATGGTGAGATTTTTTTTGGGGGTGGGCAAAATCTAGTCTTTTTTTTCTGTTTAAAATTTGGGATTCTGGGGGGGAAAAAAAAGTGACCTTTTGATGCTGTCTACCAAGTACTCCCACTAAACAGGCAATAAGTGAATCTAATAGACACCCCAACCCACGCCAAGTCCCATAAAATCAGGGTGTGAAGCATCAGGGAGAGAGGGATTTGTATTAATAATTCATTCCAAGCAACCCCCTGGAGCAGTTTTACTATGATATGCTATGCAGAATGCTTCAACACACTAATTAATATTTTCAAAGTGTTCCGCGAGCCCCTTTTAAAAGCACTTTTGCCATCCATGGAGCGGGCTGCATTTTCCAAGTGAGGAGGTCCATGCAGCTCACGGGCTGCAGCCGGGAGCGAGGGGACGAGACCCCAACGCAAACATCTTCCCCCTGCCCAAGCCCCTCACAGCCACCACATTAATGACGTGCGCGTCCTCGCTCCTCAAATCCAAAATTAACTGGAATAAATTATGCTCCCTTTGCGAGGCATGTAACCGAAAACGCAGGTGACCTCTGGAGATATCTCGTAATTGCAGTGAAGAGTCCCTGCCGCCTTCTCCCTTCCAACTAATAGGGAAATAAAAGCACTGTAAATAACTTTGTATTGCTGAAGCGCCAACTTCTTGTGCACGTCAAATGCTGGTTTTTCAGCGAGTCAGAGCAGTCCTGACTACGTTTTCACAAAACAATATAATTTCTTGTTCTCTTTAGCAGCAAGATACAGGAAGGAATGATGAAAAAGTTGCATTTTATAAGGGCTGGACTTGCACAAACATAGAAAAAATACGTCCCTGGCAGTCCTCAGCACAGCTCGCACCATCGCTCTTAAATACACTATAACAGATAGAAGGAGATCCGTGGATGACATGTGGTGTGAGAGTGCTCAGAGATGACAACAAAAGGATTTCTTTGGTAAAAACAAGGCAGAATCCATGGTGGGAGGGAGCCCTGTGCCTGCAAGGGCTGCCTGCTCCGTTCAAATAACCTCCTTTTCCATTAAGCAAGGAGGACCCACGTCTGCAAATTACTTTTAACCTCTGGCGTGCCAGGGTCAGGCTGGTCGGCTGAGAAACGAGGCCCTCGTCAGACACGGGGCTTTCTGTTAATTGTGCAAAATTGTGCAAAACTTGTACGAGACTTAACAGTTCTGTATGGCACAAAGCAAGGCCCAAGTGCCCCACAAAGATTCCAGCAGCACAACTCCAATGTGCAACAAGTCCTCTCTAAAACAGAGCCCCTCTTTGTGCTCCCAAGCCCCGGAGCGAGCAGGTTCGTGGTGGGCACACAGGGCTCCTTGTGCCCCATGCTGGGGCCACGGGCAGGGTTGGAGAGCAGGGAGGCTGCTCGCCGGCAGCTCGCGCCCATCGCAGCTCAGCCCATCCCGATATTTAGGGAAAAGCAGCAAAAAAAGAGGGCTCTTTGGCCAGGTATGTGCATTAGAGCACGGCGAGCAGCAGGTCTGTGCTCCTTCTGCCAATGCTAACAGCAACGAGCGAGATAATGGTGCTGATTTGGGACACTCTCCTGGGAATGACCCTGCTCCTGGAGCTCCATGCACCACCTGGTCCAGGTGCCCTTCTCCAAGCATTGGGGTTGCAGGGTTCCCGGGCCAGCAGCAGCGGATGGGGATCCACCGATGGAGCTGCAGTTTGCACACAAATGGCCCTGGCAAGAAGGGGATTTGCACACGATGGCATCCGGGAAACTTCTGCCCTTCAAAGCCTCCTTTCCTTGGGATTGGGGATGTTTCAGAGCTAAAACTGCTGCAGAAATGGGCCCAAGTGCCTGACGCCTGCACAGCCTCGTCTGGCAGAGCAAGCTGCAAAAACCACCTTTACCTAAGGTCTAATTAAGGTATTTATTTAAGGTCTGAACCAAAGAAGACTTTTTTGTCCCGGAAGGTGCGGGAGCTGCACTGAGGGGTGGCCGCGGGTTTGGGGACCCGGCGTGGCCGTGCGTGTGTCCCCGCTCCGTCGCTCCCGCGCAGCGTGCCGAGCAGGCGCGCTCGGAAGCGGAAGAGTGCCATCGTGTGGAAAAGGGACCGAGTTTGTCCCCAAAACGCTCTCCGGGTGCAGCCAAAAGGGGTGTTCGGATAAAAAATGCCAGTCCCAGCTTTGCGGCACATCCCGGGCAGCGCGGATGGATCCCGAGAGCCCAATCCTGGTGTGTGCCCACGGGAGCGAGGCGCCGGAGCTCCGTCCGAACCCACTGCCGGCCTCTCCCAGCACAGCCACCTCTGCCCCTTCTCTGTGACCCTCTTCGGGGACTCACTGACTTGCAATATGCTTTGCTCACCTCTTTTTTTCCTTGTATACAGCCATTATTTTTATCATTGCACTTTGTAATGGCCAAAAATACTGTACTTTTCTACAGGTTTAAGGATTTTTTTTTTTCTATTTATAGGACATGCTTTGCCCCAGCAAAAATCACAGGAAACTAAACAGAGCACATTGCAGGGAAGCAAGGAGAAAATAACCATGGTCATGCCTTTGGGCTCTCGGGTCACGGGAGGCTGTCCGTTGGGAAGCAAAAGACGCATTTTACTTAATTTTAGCACCAAGCAGCACAGGCACGATGCTCCTCATGCCCGCATGCACTGGCACGGGGTGGCTGCAGCTCCTGCCCTGCACCTTGGTATTGCAGCAACACGGAGAGCAGGGGAAGGGCGAATACCCAGGCAGAAAACTGCATCTAATTCCTTCTAAATTCACCGAAGTCTTAATCTTTTGGGACATATTTTTACTTTACATATTTGCTAATGTGCGATGTTCCCAAATATGCTTAATATGCAATTGGGAGATGATTCTGCTCTCGCCCCCTTACTCCTTGTAATATACACACACACACATATATATACGTATGTGTATATATAAAATAACTATTTAGGGAAATACTGCAGGAGACACACAGAAGCCGTCCCGAGCTTCCTGGCGGTCCCAAATCCCTGTGAAGGCCAGTCCAAATTCCAGAGGCTCCATAGGGTCCGGAGCAAGCGGGGCCGCCGTGCATCTCTCCTATTACCGCCTTTGCCATCACTCACAGGATGGTAATAAAATCCGTACCCGTTTCACTTACGCCAGCACTGCGATTTACCTCGTCTAATAGACAATGCAAATGCTAAAAGGCACATATACATCTTCATTACATAAGCTGGTGCCTGAGTCATTTTCCTCCAGAGACGGTTTTATTCATTTTTATACAATTTGCCTACTGTACAGTGCAGATGGTTTCTATTAAGTAAAATATCTGTTTGCTTCCAAATTTTTAGTTTTCGTGATTAAATTACTTCAAAACGATGGCGCATTGTGCTATCCTCCGTGACTTAATTTAGCTGCAATAGCACAAGTAGAACCTCCAAAACGGGGTTTCGCCCGCTCACAGAACGGGTGTTTGCACCGCACGGGGAGCATCCTTAGCTCGGCTTCATCCTCCTGGCAGCGTTTTGCCCGGAGCCCGAACGCCGCGCGTTGTTCCCCGAGGATGCACCATAAGGGAGGGCCTGGGGTGGTTTTGGGCGCTGCTGGGGCAGAAACCCCGCTGGATTTCGGTGGTGGTTTTGGAGGCCCTGGTGCCGTTTGGTGGCTGAGCGCGCGGCGCATGCCGGCGCATCCCGCCGCATCCCGGCACATCCCGGCGCATCCCGGAGCTGCGATGCAGGGATGAAATGCAGAGTCGCTGCTGTGCTGCCATCAGGTGGCCATCGCTGCGAGCCGCACACGCCACCAAGGCCACCACCAGGAACGAGCTCCGTGAGTCCTGCTCCGCTCCCGGGCACCAAAATCCCCTTCGGGTCCCGTCCCCCCTGCCAAAAGGCACAGATCTTCTGGAGGGCAATAGGAGCAAAGCACCCATTGGCCTCACATCTGGAGCACAAACCTGCAAATAATCTACCGGCAACAGCAACACATGCAGCAATAAATGCACAGATCAAGCCAAGCAAAATATTGCGTTCTTGTGCTCTCGAGATGCTCAAGGAAATAAGATGCACTTCTGCTTAAGGGAAAATAAGATGCTCATCTCTTTAACTGACACACACACACACGAAAAAGATCTGTTACATTAAAAAAGGCACATTTTGCATGCTAACAGGCAGCTTGCCGTCTGCCGTGGTCCTTGATGGTGAGGAAAACCCAGAGGAACCCAGAGGAACCTTGGGCCAAGCCCATGCTGGGGCAGCTGGTGGCTCCTCTATGGGAAGGCTCAGCAGGAATGTTCTCCCAGCGCCTGCTCCACCACCGTGTCCAAACACACGGGAGCACCCAACAAACCTCAGATCACTGGCCCAAAGACCCAAAGTGACCAGAACAACAATATGCCACAGTTACGGAGAAATGGAAGTCTAGCACTCCACCAATGTCTTGGATCTCTGTCTTGGCAGGAGAAATGGTAGGTGAAATTGCTCATGCTCAATATTAAGTGCTCAAACCTATACAGTGCAACACAGCTGCAGCACATATTCTCAACACGGGCTGTAATCTGTCCCCTATCTCATCTCTACATTCAGAGATTTGTTGAAGATAGGAAGCATCCAATGTACAACACACTGGATCACGCTGAAATGTTAGACTCCTGCTTGCCCTCTCCTGGTGGCCGTGCCATGCAGACCCCTCCTGCAGAACCAGAGCAGTCCTGTTTTATACTTCTTAGGCGGGAAGCAAACCAAGAGCTTGGCAAAATGTGCATTTATTGGGACAATTTGGAATAACCTTTCTGAAAACACTCCTTTTGAAAGAGAACTGCGCTGGCTGCACCTCCCTATGCCAAATAATTCACCATCAGATATCCCATAACATTAAGAAAGTAACCGGAGTATCCCCATTTAAACACATAGGATGATTACACACACAGGAAAACGCAGTTGCCAACTGAAACAACACTGCAAAAGAGTTATAGGTAACGAGTTTAAGTGAAGTCAACATTTTCTCTGAATTAAATCTCACCCACAGAATATTTTTTTTCCTGTCTCCAAACACAAAAGCCCATTCTCCACACACACTGGTGTTTTTGCAAGGACCGTGCCCCAGATCCGTACCTGTGCCCCACATTAGTGAGGACGGGTGGCCTGTCCTCGAGCTGAGTTCACGAGCACTTAGCAGGGAAGAGCGTTGACCTGAAATTCTGAAGATATCGCCCCGAGATTTTCGTTTTTGAGCCTCTGTTCCCTTAAAGGATGTTCACACGAGCGATGTAGTGCGAGCCGGGCACAGGACCACAGTGCTGTTGGAGGCTGCTGGTCCCTGGGGCAGCAGCAGCTTGAGCTTCAACTTCACTGCAAAGTTCCGAATGTTCTCAAATCAGAGACTGCAAATAACAGAACAGACTTCAGTGCCGAGGCCAAAGCACCAAAGCAAATTAAGTGCTGTACCATCACCACAATTAAAAACAAAATAAAATTGTAGTTCATGGAGGTATCACAGCAATGTCCAAACAACTTCTTAAGGTAGTGAGAGGGGAAAATCACACTAGTGAAACACTGGTTTTTAGACCACAAATTATTCTTCTTGAAATGAAAGGACCTTCTGGAGAGCTTGGAGCTCAGAAAAGCATTGCCTCAGAAGGAGATGCCACGTCAGAAAATGCTTTTTGGCCTTGGTGCACCAGGAGCAGGACAGAAAACTGACTTGAGAGCACTGAGAAGAACCAGAAGGCAGCAGGAGAACATCCAGTCTTGAACTGGGTCAAAATACAACCAAACTGGAGCAGTTTGCTCTTGTTCAAAGGGCAGAGAGCCGATACCTGGCCAGGGATTAGCAAAACAAAACACAGCCATGGCACTGAAAAGTTTTAAGAACAGAAACACATTAAGCAAAGTGGCCTTCACCATCACTGCCATCTAATTCCAAGTATTTTTAATGCACAAGAATGGCATTATATGAACTTCCTATGGCACTTTAACACAGTGAAAATATGGAGTAATAACACATAAATTGAAGTGTAAATGCAATATGCCACTAGTGGAGGAGAAAAAATGAAGAACTTGGGAAAAAGAAAAACTATTCCTTTTTGTGAACAAACAAATAAGTAAGGAAACAAAACCTTTTCACCAGCTATTAGGAGTGTGCACTTTGTAAACTGCATGCAGTGGTGTCCAACAGCTGGCTCCACTGCAGATGACAAGGTAGAGAATTAATCCCTAGCCGAGAAAAACGCCTAAACCATAACCCCAACGGGACCATTCGCATGCCTTTGAGATCAGCTTCTTCAAGGGAAGCAAAATCTCGATCCCAGAGCCTCAGAGGGTGAATTAAGCAACATGCTTTCAAGGAACACGCTTTGCAGGCCCAGCTTCAGCACAGGCATCTTTGCAATGTTGAACGAGTCACTTGTGCGTTCCCAGCATCAATTGCAACCCCAGAAAAGAGCTTCTCGCTCCCATCTCTAGCATTAAAACCCTACAGAGGGTTTCCCAGTAGGTTGTTGGGGCACCTGGTACATGGAGACCCACTTTTGTTTGAAACCATAATAACTGCTCATAGATATTGACAGCACCAACTGGTCAGCACCAGTTCTGCTCTATTCTGCTATCCAAAGCAAATACCCACCCTTGGGCATGGGAGCTGGTGCAGGCTTATACAGCCCTTAATCGCGACAGTGATTTCTCGATAGCCGATAACGGACTAACACTTCCAGCACAGAAAAACTTGCCTTATCTGCCAAATATCTTGGGTTTTAGCAAAAAGAGCAGATCCATGCTGGCTGCAGGCCAGCTGAGAAGTAGAAAAGATTTATGAAAACTCTCAAGAAAACCTTTCAAACAGCTGTAACAGAAAGGAAATCCATGCAACATCTGAATCACAGAATTATTACCCTGTCACTGCATACAGTATTACCAAGGTCCCTCCAGCAACTACATTATTTAATAGACCATTTAATAGACTATTACGAATCCAGTTGTCTTCATTACAGCAAACAGGCAAATGCACCAATAACGGAGCTATTTTGTGCGTAGAGCTACGGCTTGGAACTAAAGGTGAAGCGACGTGCGGGCACCCAGAGAACTGGTGTAACTGGCAGGGGTAAGAGCGCATTACATGGCCAGAAGACACAAAATTTAGGCATCGAGAAGCATAGTTCTTCGTTATCTTAGAAAGCAAGCAAAACGAAATAAATCAATAAATAAGGATGGGAGTGGGGAGCCATGTGGTGCTAATTACCTGAAATATAGCACATCGCCGCGTGCTTGCACAGATGGTGAACATTTTTTAGGATGAGTCAAGACACTGACTGTTTCTTCAGGACGGCCTCAACATCTGTAAACAATCACAGCAGAGACGGGGCCGAGCATTTCACATAATTCTTGCAGAAAACGGTGATTTAGTATTTGCAGGGCCATGATTCAATCCCAGAACAGGCAAGAGGAGATGAGCCCAGCCTTATCCAAGGAGGTACTGAAGACATGAAAGAGAAGAGAGAAAAGCGGGTTCAGGAACATATAGGAGCCCTTAACACGGGGCAACATCAGCTGGAGGGCAATGACAA
This sequence comes from Rhynchotus rufescens, assembly GCA_032273925.1. NCBI lineage: Eukaryota > Metazoa > Chordata > Aves > Tinamiformes > Tinamidae > Rhynchotus > Rhynchotus rufescens. The sequence continues at coordinate 16,418 of JAVCKT010017665.1, forward strand.
ATCTGAGGCACCAAGCAGCAACTTGAGGTGGTCACAGGCCACCTCCAGATGGACGGATGCACCGTTGGGTGCCAGTGCCTGGGAAGCTGCAGCTTCCCAAAGCTCCAAAGGCAACGCTGGGACAAGGCACTACTCCTTGTCCATGTTCCTGCTCCACCTTGCAACTAGCAGGGAGAGGCTGCGCTTCCCATTAAATATGGTAATGGGCTTTGAGAAGAAAATTGGATCGCTAGGAAAAATAAATTCAGATATGAAAATTTCACCTGAGCCATCATTAACACGGATCAGAACATCTAATACACAGTGTGTGCCCCAGCGTTCTTAAATGCAAGGAAAAGGATGTCACAGCAAATTAGTTCTCTGGAGGCCAAATTTGAGCGTGGGATAAAAGCGTATCTTCATTTCCAGCAAATATCGATTCTTTTTCATAGCAATATCATTAAACAAGCCCGTCAGTGCAAACTTTCCTGGGGAGTGCACCTGGACAAAAGTACTTTTGCCATAAGGACTTTTATTGTGGCAGGCAGTCGATATTTTAGGGTGTTTCACCCATTTAAGTGCCAGCCTTGCTGGAGCAGGGGGATGAGAATGGCTCTGTGGATGGGGGCCCTTGCAGGATGGGTTAGTGTCGCCCAGCACGGCACTGCCCTTCTTCCTTAAAATAAACTCTGCATTTCCTAAAACAAATAAATAAGCACCAAAGAGGTAAGTTTATAGGACTGCCATGGAAACATGACTCGCTTTCACATGTAAGAGTGGTACCAGCATCTCTCTGCAGCTGTGCTCAGAGGAACCTGCTCAGAAGCAAGTGGCAAAACCACCCTTTTTAAGCACATACTGCAAATTTGCAAATGTATTTTTACTGCATTGGGTATTTTTAAGTACTTTTCCGCATGTTGGTCATGTAGATTGGTCCAGGCAGAGGGGAGCTCCATTCATGGGGCAGCTCATCCAAGTCCCGCTGGAGCACAGGCTGCATCTCCCAGGAACACAGGGAGAACATCCTTCTGCAGGAAATGTTTCACTCCCTGCATTTGCTAATTAATAATCACGTGCTGGTAAAATTTAAGCTGAGAAAAGCCCTGCTGAGGAGAGTTTTTCCCCTTTTCCCGGTGCAGCTTTGATTTAATACTTCGAGAAACAACTTTAATGTTTGAAATCTTTCATGAGCATCTTTCTGCTTTTGGTGATTCTCATTTTCTGGAGCGTCAGGCACTACGGACGAGGTGCCAAACACTCATGGACTCAGAAGCCTGGGCTTGTGCTTGTGCCCTGAGCCTTCAGCATCCACCCAGTTCTTCCTCACCAGCCCGGGAGGCTGCCCATGAGACGGGTATTTATAATACATTATAATACACTTAATGGTACAGCGTGCAAGGACACATCAGTCAGATCCTGTTTCGGCTGCAGGAAAGGCAGCCTTCCCTCCAAAGAGGGTCGCTGAAAGGACTGCGACTTTGCTGAAGACACACATCTTTAAGCCAAAGCGAGGGAGAGAAGCTCTTTCAACAAGTACATCCTTTACAAGCATGTAAGGAGATTCAAAACCAGAAAGGAAATCATTTTTAAGGCATAAATTCGCGCTAGGATTTTATTACTAATTCATTATGCTCTTAATCTGAGAAATCCTGCAGCAGCGCAACTACTTTAGAATTATCATTAATAATTACATTGATACCGAGCTCTTTTATGCCGGTGGCACGGTAGCCTTAGAGATAGGCTGCTGTGTAACCCTCCTGAGTGCTTGCGGGAAGTTTAATTCATTCCCTATCTCCTTTAGTTTGCAAATGAGGTGGGAAACAATCGGCCGCCGCGCAGCACCCGGGCCTGGGGTCAACGTGCTGGCGTGACCAGCCCCATGCCAGGGGTTTATATGGCAATAAACAGAAACATGCGATTGCAGTGAGTATAAATAATGGCAATAAATGCAAATAATTGCAATAAACACTAATCACTGCAGTAAATATATATTTGCAATAAATGATTGCAATTTATCAGTGCTGGCAGAGTGCCTGGCACCAGCGTGGTGGTGCGTGCTGCTTGGTCTATACAGCTGTATAGCCCTATATAGTCCTGGGTCTGTATAGCATCTGTGCTGGGAGAGAAACCACAGCATCAGCCAGAGCTCCGCACAGAAACGCTGCTATTCCTGCAAAAGAGCCCAAACGGTGCTGCTGAAAGGCTCAGTTCTCACGCGGTGTCTGCGCCTCGTCCTCGTCAGCGCTCGCTAACGAGCTGGGCTCCCGGGGCACTGCGGGTCTGCAAAGCCTTTCAGCACCTCGTAATTGCCCTGTTTGGTGTATTTCATTTTCTTGTTTTCGCTGTACATAGAATTGTCATTTTTAATCCGTTGCTCACTGGAATTTTGCAAAGGAAAGCTTCCTTTCAAAGCCAATATGAGGGCCCTGGCGCAGGTTTTGATGCCCTGCTGCAGGTGGAATTATTTTGTTCCAAGGCAAGGGCTGGAGAAGGAAGGCGATGGCAGCAGGATGGCACTGCGGGCATAAGAAATGTGTTCTTTCCTTGGCACAAGGACCCAGGCACCCAAAGTTCAGAAAAAGTTCTAATTTTTGCATTTATGTAAAACACAGCCATTGCCACTGCCAAAGCACAGCACTTCTTTTGGCTTTTGCCACCACATTATAGAATTTGGGAATAGAAAATTGGGAATTTTGCTAGCACAAAGACCCCAAAATGCAAGTTTAAACCTGATTTATAGGGAACCAGGTAAAAAAACCTTCTAATTTATGGTATTTAAAATCACGTAACAAAATCATCAAATGTTAGCCTAATGTAGCTGTTTTTTTCTGAGAGGGTTCTAAAACAAACCGAATAACATTAATGCTTCCACTCACGGTGACATACGGCTTCTTTCCATAATAACACGGGAATTATTCTGGCGAGGAGCACCCCACACTGCAACCCAGAGCCACGTGGCACCGGCACTCGTTTTTCCAGGATTAAGGGGAAGGGTCTTCTCCCCTTGCAGATGTGCTGCTCAGCATCACCACCGCTGAGCCGAGATGCTCCTTGGCAAGGGGAGCAGCTCCTTCCTCGTGGCTCCGCTCCTGGGGTCTCCAAAAATGACCTGCGGGGCATAACCAAAGGGAACAAGGTGTTTAGGTTGCAAAGGGGGCAAAAATCTTGGAAAATCTCCAAGACAGCTTTCAATAGAGATAGCAGCTTCCATGGGCAAGGCACCACACCGAGATCTGTCCTTAGAAACCCTCTTCTCTGTTCTTGAAGATACTGGATCTTGTCCCATCCAACTGCCCTCCCAGTGTAAGGAATCCAGGTTTTGCCTCCCTGAATGTGCCAGAAGTGAAGGAAAAGCTCCGAGAGCCACGTGCCCGTCCTGAATTTCAGCTCGTGATCACCAATGCATCGGCTGGGAAACCCAGCCTAGCAGTTGGGCCAGGCCTAGCAGTTAAACTATTGCAACAAAAGGTAGTGACAGCTCCAGGGTCTCTCCAGGAACGCACCGAGCAGAACAATATGGACATTTTGCTGCAAACTGTGCATACTAAATGACAGCATATTTATCTGCTTTTGCTCGTCCTTTGAAAACGCGTTTTATTGTGACTAAAGAAGATGGATAGTCAGAATAAGTTATCGGATAGCTAAGCCTAGATACCAGAGGACAAGGAAATATTTGACATCTTAGTGGTAATTTTTAATCAGAAGACCTGCACGAAAAAAAAAAAAAGAAATGAATACATAATAAAATGATTCCACTAGAGAAAAATGTATGACTTCAGTCTTACCCATAACATTATAAATGGATTTTGTCAGCTTGCAGTCTTACAAGGCTCGTTGATAGTAAATTAAATTTGGTCAGTTTATAAAGGTATTGCTTTCATGTTTCTCTCCTAAGATCGCCCGCTCCTCTGAGGGTTGGAATCACCTTGCTTCTCCTAGCTTGTCTTCTGTCTTCTATTCTTCATTACACAACAGATGACCTATCAGATATTCTTCTTCTACTCCAACAGATTTCCTGTTGCCAACCTTCAATGAGAATAAAGCCTGCAAGCCTTTTTATCTTCATTCTGCTGCTGTTTCCATCTTTTTTCCCCCCTCCTCTCTCTGCCTCCTAAAGATCGTTTGCCAGCACGGCTCTCCCGGTTTTACCCAGTGGAACAAGCAGTGTCTTCTGAACTGACAATTCTGACTTTTTGCTGCTTGTGATTTTTCTAAAGCATGACAACTACTTGCATGAAGACATGTAAACCTTTTCAGATAAGGAACTCTGGAAAAAAAAAAGAAAAAAAAAGAAAGGCCTTTCAAAGAACAGGAGTATTTCCTGCAGAAAATGAACAAAACATGTCTCCTAAGTATTAATTTAACCCAGCCTTACCTTTTCCATGGCAAAAATAATTAACAAGGAGATTTTTAAATGGTTTTTGTGCAATTACTTCTTTTTTTAAATGCTGTTTTGCACACTCCACATCAAAAAGTTTTTTTCTAGCAATGTAAAGCTATAAATTTTATTTATCTTTGATATATTTTATTCCGTATGAGAGATATAAACAGAAATGGATAGAAAATGGATTTCTGTCACCACATTACAAGTAAAGGCAGGCTTGGGGCAATATTTATTACAAAAAATATCCACTGTATATATCTTTGCCTTCCCCCTTGCAAGTAAATCATCGCTCCACAGATGGTTTTAGGAGGGCAGGGGGGATGCAGGGCTTGCTGCTGGCTGCTCGGTGATTTTAGTAATGGGGCAGCCTGTTGGAATTCCCGTCAGAAACAGGGATGGGAGAGACACCAGGACCGACCTGCGCCCGAGGGGGTCTCACCTCTGCATGGCTGGAAGCAGCCCGTGGTGCCGCATGGAGCACATCCCAAACCCAAAGCACGGAGCCCGGTGCAGCTGGTCGCTCCTCTGGAATTTCACGGACTTGGAATTCCTCCAAAGACAAAACCTTCCCCACGCTGAGAAAAACTGAGGCAAAATCACTGGTCTCGGAGAGAAAGGAATGGGTTCTCCATCACTACCTTCTTTGTAGCTGAACTAACTTCTTTAAAAATGCTGGTATTAATAGTCTATCAAGCTAAGAGAATAACGCAGCCAGGTGAAGGATGGGGCCATTGAGGGAGACACCAGTTAAATACGACAGGCTTCAAGTAACACATGAAATAAGTAAGAGGTCATCCCATCGAGACACAGCGCTGGCAACAGCAGCCGCTGCAGGCACACTGGAGGAGAAAAGTCCAGAGATCCTCCTATACAGAAGCAAAACTCTTTTATCA
>JAVCKT010017670.1:3285-17729 GCA_032273925.1 Rhynchotus rufescens
CTGGTACATCCTTTCCAGACATTTCTCAACAGCCACTAGAAAAAGAGCTTCACTATTTAGGAATTCAATTCACCAGGTGACCTGGTGCTGCAGGACCCAACAGTTTGAATGGAGGAAAAGCCAGGCAATGGGCAGAGCTGCCCACCCTGGGGCCCTGTCTTGGATGCTGGTAAGCAAAGCAAGTCAGAACCTTGGGCCACTGGAAAGGAAATGCTTAGGTTGGCATAAGGAATAGTTGTAGAATTTGTAAAGGAACCCAGTACTTGCCTATCACTTCACTCAAATATACACTCCAGAATCTAACCTTTAATTTAAAATTATTTCTAGCATGTGAGTCTGACAAGAAAACCTAGAAAATAGGTACCTTTGTGAGCAGATGGAGTAAGAGTTTTCTGGAGATGACTGAAACAAAAAACTTGAAAGCTTTCAATACTATCATTTCTTTTCCTGAAACATTCATACACCAATTTCACAACAATTTGAATGGTATTACTTACAAGGAACTCTTATTTAAGAGACCAATAGACATAGAAAAAACAGCTACAGAAATCTTGGATTGGCATGGAGAGAGAGAGCGGGTTTTGGCAAGTATTTTTAGCATCCCTTGACATTTTTGGATTAAAAGCATATTTGGCAGATTAATTAATACAACATAGTACATCATGCCTTCCAAAATCAAAATAGTAGGTAACTAAGAAAATAAAATGTCATTTTAAAATATGTATTTCTGAGAATTAGAAAGAGGAATATGGAAAAAATATTGCATGCAAGAGATAGCCAATGTCTCAGAATAGCAATCTGGTTATTGTTTTTTCTTGTAAAATAGAAAAAAAAGAAAAAAACCACATGCAGAGATGACATCATTTCTTAAAACATCCTTCCATTTCATCTTCCTTTATCAGCTTAGTTTGGCATCTTCACTTTTCTTAACATTCAGCCCATACTATAACAAAGGAGAATTAACTCTGGTGTTTACTAGGATTGGTCTTTGCATTCAGGGTATCCCAATGAGACAACAGGTTCTCTCAACTAAGCTAACTGCCAGTCTCTGACTGCCTCAAGATTTCTGGCATGAGTTAATGCACTACCATGAGACCATCACCAGACTCTCCTGTCTTAATTAACAGGATATATCTCAATGTGAAAGTGCTCCAGGGAATAAAGTTTCAATTATTTAAAATTACTGAAAGTTCAGATTAACCAAAGGTCTGAAGTGATGATTATTTTATTCCCGGGGGCAGAACGCAGACATATGGCTTTGCTCCCTTGGGCAAGTGGAAGATGTTCATTTCTATACCCATTTGATTAAGACAAGGAGTCTCCTAAACTGAGAAGAAGATACTGTATTACCAGCTCATCAGCTGAAATCTCATGAAAAACACTTCTGAGGTTCTAATTTTATATCAGTCTCCAAAGAGCCACATCTATCTTCTGATCAGAACCTAAAACCGGGAGATCATTAAAATAAATATTCATTCAAAGTCTGAATAATATCTCTAGAAGGTATTTATCACTGAGGCTTCAGATATAAACCCATTTGTGTCCCCATTTTAAGAATAGTTATTTTCAATATGGGAGCTTTTGCTATAAATTGCTATTTAAGAGAAGCAAAGATCTCACATGCATATGGCAGGAACATGAAAGCCCTTCTGTGAGAATATTCTCTTGGCGATGTGGTCTGCCCCTTAGCTTTACCATTTACTGATAACTCCCAAGCTCTGCCAAAGCTTTTGTGGACAGGATAAAAGAAGCTCTTGCCCAAAGAGCTGGCAAATCAATATGTATGTAAGAGAGAACCTCTCACCTCACTGACAAGATAAAAGTAACTTTTATTACCAAGTACCAGCTTAAAATTGTCAAACCACCTTATGTCCCAGAAATATCTTCTTCAAGTTAAACATACCTAATTATATCTTGAAGCTGAACCTGTAACAAATTATCCTCAATGAACTTTCAGTCTCAGATGAGATGTTTCTAGATTTTTTGCTAGCACTTCCTATTTTCAGTTGTTATGTTATTTGCACTTCTTAGTATGAAGCAATGATAATTGTATGTTTTTGTGTGTGTTTCAGCAGAAAAAAGAAAGCGATAAATCTATTTTAATACGTAATTACACGTAATAATATAAACATTGCTCCCACATGGATTAGATTATTACATATAAATTACATACTAATTATACTATGAACAACACTAAGCCACAGTTGCTATAAACAAAGCCTTATGCACAAAATTATCTTCCATAGTGATAAATCAAATTCAGTGATAAGCATCCCTTTTCACAGCCCTGCTACAATAGCCTGTGGAACTTCAAGTGGAAAAATAGGAGGAGGACATGACCGCAGACAGTAGGAACTTGAAGCATGGAGAAAGAAGGGGAATTATTCACAGTCTAGATAACAAAGCAAGCAAAGCAAGCAGAACTGCTCTATGGCTAAGCAAGAAAAATTTAAGCTTACATATGAAGAGCTAGGTCAGAACGTCAAGCAAAAGCAGACAGTGCAAAGTACCAAAAAACAAAAAGTGCTGGGCAGTTGAGGCCAGCACTACTGCAAGTGATTCACTTGGACATGTTCTATATTACATACCAAGCAATAATTTAACAGATAATGTCCTCATAGATGAAAAGGATGAAAACTTGGATTCAACCCTGTCCCCCAAGCACATTGATTATGTTATTAACATTCTGTATTTTGGCCAAAATTCTACATTGCAGACTATTACAGAGTTCATTGTAAGTTCACTGCCCCACGTATGAATATACACAGATCATATAAAAGTAGATGTGAAGAACTGAGAATCAAGAATAAAGTTAATAATAAAGGATTTTGATGATAAAGTGCATAACCCCAGTTTCCGAACCACTATGGGCTGGGACAACAACTAATCAATCATGAAGGTCTATCATTCTAGTGGTGTTTATGGTTTCTAGAATTTTGCATACAATTATCTTTACAAACGTTCTTTACCAAAATGAAATTTGGTGACACCTGTTTCAGAATTAATATTAAAATTTACAAAGTTACTTACCCTATTGGCCTTGAAACTACAAGCTCCACCTGTGGCTCAGGTTTGGATTCTAAAATGATGTTATACACCTCCTCAAAGGTGGCTCCTTGTAGCAGCCGTCCATTCCATTCTAGCACTTCATCACCTGCAATTTCAGTAACAATATTCTGCTGAGGAAGTCTGCTGTGAACTGCACTTACAATGACAATTTAAGAAACAGTATTGCAAGTTTATTCAATTGGGAAACCTGTGCTGTAGAACGAGCTTGGAGTGTTAAATATTGGAAAATTAATACTTCTCTGCAGCTCAGCTTGACTGGATAAAGATCAGCAAAAGAATAACATTATCATCACAATCCCTATTAAATTAGACATACCTCTTACTTGCATTTCTGCTTGTGGCTTAAAAAAAATGAAGATCTTCAGAAGATGCAGATCTTTAAAACAGTATATCTCATCAACTTACTCTTTCGAGTATCCGTTTCCATGTTAAAGTTTATATTTAGTTTTCTCATAGTTCTTATGTTAACACTTAATATTTCTTGCACATTCTCCAGTGTAGCAATTCATGGTTTGTGTGGAAAAGAAACTGAACTTAAAAGTTTCTTAGCTGAATTGGTTCTTTTGGCTCATATGTGATAGATTGGTTTAGGTCTAATAAAAACACACATCATAAATTAAGTGGGCAGGACATCAGTGGAATGTGTGATTTTGAGTGCATGAAAACATGAATGAAAATACAGAAATGTGATTTCGAAAAACATTAGACTTTACGCATTTCATAAAAGAAGTAATGCAGATAACCAAGTACCTATGTCAGGTTAAATTCTGCAGCAGCTCCCAGCATTTATTTTATATAATCTGACTTCCAATGAACTCATTCTTTTGTTACCACCTTTACAAAAGCAGCTCATTAGTACAGATACATACCTGGTCTTAGATGCCCCACTGTATCAGCTAAACTTCCTTTTTTAACTTTGGTGATAAATGCACAAAGTCGACCCGATTCAGTCATCTTTCCTCCTACTACCTGTTTCAAAGAGGAATTATTTTCACAGTATGAGATTTACTTTACAAACTTGAAATTTTCTGGAAACAGAAAAAAAATCAGATAATTTCTTTGTTTTTGAGGTAGCCTAGGTAAGGTAGATGCACTTGACAAAATTTCATAGAATACTGGCTGTGCCAGGCTATTTTTATAACTTTCCAGATATTTATATAATTGAAGCACAATGGAAATAGAGAATGCTAAAGCTTTGAAACTTTCACTATTTCACAGTATTATAATTAACAAAGAAGAGGGAAGCAACTGGACATTAGCCTGCTTACTTCAATGCATTTACCATAAAACAGATATATTCGTGTAACAGAACTTGTGGCATTCACATAGCCCTGACTGTTACTAATGGCATTTGGATGAAGGTATGTGAGGAAACTTATGTTCATTATACATGTTACTGTAGGCAAACGGTACAAAAGTCAGTGTTATCAAGCTCAGATGTACTATTCTGAAGCTATTTAGCAAAAAAAAAAAAAAAAAAAAAAAAAAAAATTACAATCAATGCTTTGCTTTTCTGTCCTTTATAACAGTAGCCTGTTTTATGAAAAAAAGTCTATATGAAGATACTCATTCCATTTATTTAAATGTTTGTAGAAATCTTGCTTGCACAACTGCACAACTATAGGATTTATCCTAAAAATTTCATTTTCTGTTTGCATCATTTTTTCTGAAGACGGCACTTTTAAGGTAACCTACAAAATCATATTACTATGCAGAAGGCTTTATACGAGGTAGCAAATGTCTCTATCAATTAATCAAATTCACTTTGGTTGGGCAAGTTTGATGAGAATACTTGTCACATACATAGATACTTGTCTTCATATTGTGGATGAAAGATTGTACTATCAAATTCAGTTATGCTACTTCCAACTGTGTAAACTTTTTAAAAATCAGGTCAGGGAAAAAGCTCTTGAAAATCATTCTTTCAGAAGTCTGTTGAGGTTAAAAAGTGGTTATCTTGAATCTATACTATTCATGAACATTAATAAACAGTTGATCCTTATAACAGAATATAAAATATTTGAACATAAGTAGTAGTGGCACCAGCAGTTACTTCTTTCGCATTTTCTGACAGGAATACAATAATATACATACCAAAAGCCATGCACAATTGACTTGTCCACTGAGCTTAAAATGTAATTATTCACAAGTTAAAATTCAAAAATTTCCAAAGCAGATCAGTATATTTGTAATTAATTGCACTGACTGCATATCCTAATCTGCGTACCTAAACCGAAGCCAATGTCGTGTAAATAGAGAATACTGATCAAACTTTCTATGACTTGCCACAATACAGAAGTTGATTCAAAATAAACACCTGTTTGCTTGTTTGTTTTTTTATCAGGTATAGTTCATTCTCATTGTTTTAAATAATGATATCACATAAAAATGAGATTATAATGTGAGCCAGGCACAGGGTAGGTGTTGGAAGACTACTGTATCATGAAAAAGATGCAAACTCAATTTCAAGCATACATAATAGAAAATACTTAGTATACAATATATAAATCTGAAATTATTTTCAGTCTTTTGTATTTAAAATATAATAAATCAATCTGAGAGGTAAAAAAATCAAGAGACAGTGCTTTTCCAGTGGATCTGGATCTCTGCTCCAGATCCAGGTATCAAGTTCCATTTGGCTCCTATATCTTCACAAAAGGCTATGTGCTTTTCACATTTCTCCTCTTTTTGGGAACATAAGTCATTCTGCACGTGATGCCAATCCCAAAGGAAGTGGACAGAGCTTGGGCTGCCCAACTAGGATGCAGTGAAACATCCTACGGAGCAGATGTTTTCTACAACCATGGTGAAAACACCTCTGGTTCTGTTGAGAAGTGGAATTTACTGAGCCTTTCAGGGATCCCACCAAATTACTTTGGGTAGATAAATATAAGATGCCTTTATAACTTACTTCTGTGAGATGACATTATAGATACAGCTGTAAATACAGTGTATATTTTGAGTATACCTATGTTGTAAATGCGTCTACTGTAGCTGAGAGAAATGTGTAAGCAGGTTCAAAACGGCACGTTACTAACCTTCAGTCCAAGCATTGCTCCCGAGTCTCTAGGCACACTGCCATCCTTCAGGCGTTTATTTAACAAAATCCGGCCAATGAGACGGTCTCCGTCTTTGGATGGCTGCCAGGTTACTGGATGCTATCACGCGGATTTAATGGAAAATAAAGTGAATAGGACTTCAAACAATAACATTTCAGCAATATTTTTAATTTTCTGATATATCTTTGAAACACAATGGAAGTACTATGATTACACTAGTATTTAATCAAATATAAGGACGGGAAATAAGTCCTGAAAAAGAAGCATTTGGACATTTAATCCATTACAAAGTTTTTCTAAGATTTTAAAATATTATCAACTTTACTAAATTGAATTTGTAAATATCTGTGCCACCTTGGTAGTTGAATAGATATAGAAAACTATAAACAGTTATGCATGAACGATGACAGTCACACCAGACTGTAATGTTAAAAAGAAATGTTAAGCCTAGTAGAAGGGTAACATTGAAAAATAATTTAACTTAAATCAGAAATTGGATATATGACAGCAGAAGCTTGTTGTTTTTCCTCTATTCCAACCACATAAGTTTTCTCTGAGTGGGAATGAAGACTTTTTTTTCTATGTGTTACTTTCAGTAGCCCAAATATTAAAGTTAGACTACATTAAAAGCTGTAATGATCACTCTACATTTGAATATAATGCTTCTCAGAATGATTATTGCACATATTTTTCACTGTTAGAGTGATTTTTTTTACTTAATTTCTCTATGTGGGCATGGTTATATATACTGTTGTATGCTGGCAAAACATAATTAATAAAGTTTTAAATAGTAATGTTATTCATTTTGTGTAATCATAGCACTTTTTCACAAACAAACACCACTTTCATGCTCTATTTCATGCAATATTAGCAGGCAGAGACAAATCCCCTCTCATTACAACTAATAACTCTAAAAAGATTTGCCATAATCCCCACCAAACCAAAAGCAAAAATAACAAACACCAAAGCAGATGGCAAAGACTGCGACTCTGCACAATACCACACAAAAAATGGCATGGCAACAAAACAAAAGAACAACCATGACAGTGAAAGGGAAAAAAGAAAAACAACTTTTCTGTGCAGAGAGCAACCCAATTTTCTCCCCTTTTCACCTGGGATTTAAACTATTCATTTAATTTCAGCCCCAGGAGTTCAGATGCAGCAAATCAAACAAGCCAATCAGCAAAATCCTTATAGTTAATCACATTATACATGAGGATAATACCATGATATACTTTTACGGAACCGAAACAGCATTCCTTTTTGCCTCAATATTTTGGGTTTTTGGGTTTTTTTTTGGTATTCGACTGCCAAACGGAAGCAAGCTGCAAGCATGCAGAGACTCGTCATTTGTTTTTCTTTTCTGCACCTTAGGAAATGCTACGTTTTCTCTAGAAACACCCTCTCTCTTATTGTATGCACCATTTTAATGAGTGACAGAGAGCAAACAAAGACCAAATGAGCAGGTTAAAAGGCAGGCTCCATAATCTCAGTACCTTCTCGCTATGGCTATGCTCCTCGTTTAGGGTTGTGCTACTACACGTATCTACCCCAGAGTCTTTAATCTGAGGCTCAGACCATTCCAAGTCCTCTTCCAAAGAGTGGCCACCAAAGCAAACCATTTTCTTTTGTCTCTCAGAGAAGGTGTTAGAATCCGACCAAACTGCCTGCTCACTAGTTTTTCTTTTTCCCCTTTGACTGTCCCCTATAGGTGCGGGATAAAAAAAGGATACAAAAAAAGAAAACATGCAAAGGCGTAAATAAAACAAAGGAAATGTGAAATGATAAAGGGAACTAAGTGGTAAGGCTCCACATGTCTCACCAAAGACATTGGGGAGGCCTCACTGCTATGCCAAGACGTATGGTCCACCCAGTTGTAATCCATGTCTCCTGCGAGAATCAGACAGACAAGACAGTGCAGTGAAGGAAAGGGGAAAGAAAGGACAGACAAAGACACAGTAAAATTGCAAAGGCTTCTGCTTTTCCTAGCTGATCCGCAACCTTTATGCCGGCCTTGCCAGCTGTGGCCCCGAGAAAGGCAGGCTCCAAGGAGCGCAGAGCACACGGAGCGGGGAAGGCAGCGAGGGCGCAGGGAGCGGCTGCGTGCGGTATCATCAGAGCCGGCACAAAGCATCGTTCGGATCAACGCAGCTGATCCACATGTAACCGCTTCCCTAAAGTCGCCCACAGTAAAGTACCTCAAAGGAAACAACCAGTATTTGGGGTGTAACTGCCTTTTCTGAAGGGAAAGAACTGAATGGAGAATGGGTCTCAATCGCAATCTAAAGAAGCAGTTTTGCCTTAAGAAATACAGGTTTCTTTGTGCTTCCAATACATCAGTACTCTCCTAATCACTAACATACTTCAGCAACAGGGGAGCTCTCGACCTGTCCTGTAGCTGTTCTAGAGATGATGTTTAAATGGTCTGCTAAAATACGACAGATTGTTAAGGAAAAAATACTAAATATTTTTACAATACAAAGCATATTAACTTTCTCAGGAAATCCCAGAGAAATATCGACTGTTTATATATCAGGCAGAACTCCAGTTAGAATAGGTGTCTCATAATTGGGAAAAAGCATTTTTGCAAGCTTTTATTTTTGACTCTGTGGCAGAGAGCTGGTAGGAAGAAATGCATCCATGGTTTGGAATAAAAAGCCTCTATTACTAATGTTGCTGGGTATGGAACTGGAGACCGATTCCTATATTTTAATAAAATGTTCTCACTGACCTGGATATTCTACATTGTAATTCATGCCTAGATATTCTGGTGCTTTTGCATTCCCTTTTGGTTTACCGTACTGTTAATACAGGTTATTTAGTATTTTGGTATTGTGTGCACGACAGAAGTTGGATTTCCTCTAAAATTTCAAATCCAACAGAATTCCCATCCAATCGAGTTCTGCCCTTCTTGGCATGCACCACGGCTGACGTGTTTCCATCGCGTTATTACAGCTCCTGCTCCAACATTGCTCAGCTGCTTCCCCTGAAGCCACAGCAGTAAGTTTGTGAAACGTAATTAACACATCTCATCTGGACAACTACCTAGCAAATCTTACCTAGAGGAGGTACAGATACCCCAACCAAATACTAAGGTACAGAAAGATAATGCATGTTTTGGAAAACAAATTATAATCTCCTCAGCAGGATATTATGTACAATAAGTAATATACTCCTTCATTTTATTCTAGTTCATGACTTACATATGCAAAATGAAGTCTCATTTTCATTTTAAAGAATTTATACTGAATATACAGCTTTTCTTTTTAAATAGTTACTTTGAACTTAAACCCTAATACTTTTCAGAAGTATTTTCGTATATTACATATCCTTTGATTTCATAAAAATAGGACTCCATGAAATGATTTGGAAGCTCTGTTTCCTTAATATTTTCTAAGAAATAAGTGAGCCAGCTTTACAACGTGGTAGGTGTTCAAGAGAAGGCAGGTTTTAAATTGGGAAAATCTCACCAAACCTCCTCCATTCTCATGAGAGTTAACATTTTGTCTACATTACGAATAAAACTGTGGATATCTTGTGAAGGGAAAAGAAACACTGTTTTCTAGAGAGCTAAAGGATACCTCCATCTTTCAGCACTGCTTTGCCTCTGTCTTCAAAAACTGGCTTCAGGAGAACTGAGTTAAAGCATAAGCAAGTTCATAATAATATAACCTTTTCTATCTATGTACGTATACATTTAGAGATACCTAGAAGATAGCAAGAACCCCAGTCTACATAACATTGCCCATTTTATAAAATTTTTAAAAATAAATAAATATTTTAGAAATGAGTCCTAATAAATGTGGAAAATTCACCTCACAACACTAGACACAATGTTTCAACTCTGCAGGATGTGAAGCTAAAGGAGATGAACCTCTATTGTTTTTTTCCCGGAATTTATTTTCTGTCATCTATACAACAGCTGTACCCAAAACTCCAGAATCCGACTATAGGCTTGCAGTTTGATTCCCTGCAATCTGGCACCTAAGTAAACAAGGAGAGCTTAAATGAGCTTTATAAGCAGAATAGTCTAAACTGATCATTCTCCCTGATTCCAGCTCCTCTCTATTTCTGAGGAGCAGCATATTTTTGTCAACAACTAAACCTAAATACAAGTGTTCATTATAAGGCATTATAATCCACTGGAAATTACTGGCCAAGTTCTACATTTTTAAAATTCTCAGCAAAATTTACTATAATTTCTAATTCAAAAGGAGTCACCAGAAAGGAATCCAGGGGTACACCTAGTACAGCCTTGCTGCTCTACAATGAACTTCTTCACCACACTTTATAAAACTCTTTTGCTCACTGAATATTCAAGTTCACATGACTGTGGTAACAGAAGCCATTAGTTAATGTGGCTTTACCAGAGTGGTACATTTTCCCATATAAATTACATAGCTTTGCATAAAATTGTCAAGAGAAAAGATTCCTATCACAGTGAACTTTCACTTGGATGATCCATGTAGGAAACAAATAGGAAACAACTTGTTAAAATAGGAAAGTAAAGCATGGAAAATTCAAGGTATACTGAGATATACTGACTGTATACATATTCTCATGCCAGTGCAATGCTTTATTACTGAGCATTTATGGTGTGCAGCAGAAATGACGCAGAAAAAAGTCATTTATTTTACAAATTATTTAAGTTGTAATATCAACGCCTTCTTTCCCAGAGAAAGCAATGTGTTTTGAAACACAGTATAGTCTTATTTAATGTCAGAATAATAGTTTCCAAGTGCCTCATGAGCTCAGGAGTACAGCTGGATATTGGAAACGACACAGGTGACTTTTGCTCCTATCAGTGTCCATGGGTACATGAAAACCTTGCATGGACAAGTTAGGTTGAGGAGAGGTTTAGATCAGTGACCTAGTCTTTCTGCATAAACAGCATTAAGCTAAAAGTCTGGTAAGCTTACTGATTTTTGGTAAGTTTTGCTCTTACAATCTTTAGACAAAATCAAGTAATATTTTTCTTTAATATCTCCAGTAATGGGAGCTTCTCACAGTAACGGGAATATAAAGAAAAAAATATGCATTTAAATGAATTCTAGCCAGTTTCTGGGTTTTTTTTTTCATATTAAACATTGATTATGGATTTTTTTGCTTCCTAGAACATCTTTTCCACATAGACATATGGTATCTAAGTATTTTTAAAAGGCATTTAATATAAATGCAACATATGCATTACATGTTTACTGCCTTTTGAGCAATGCTCCAAGTTCACAGCTTTCTCTTCCAAGCAGTTTATACAGAAGAGACTCAATTCCATATTCCTTCAACGGCCGTACACAGGCATGCAGGCCCATTTGGGATGTTTTATGGTGTCCCAGACCTTCACATAAGATGTAAGGATGATCCGTATCTTTCTGGAGGGCAGTTGGATACTCAGAGGCATTTCAAGTAGCACCAGATGCCAACTGAACTGAGTCAAAGAGGCTCCATATTAAAATACCTACCTCCATATAGGTGTCTGCAACACAGAAAATGGAGTCTCAAGGTTGAGTCAAAGAAAACCACTTGCTCTGGTCAACTGCCTAGCTCTCTAGTTGGCAGCTCTGAGCAGACCTGACCTGGCTTTAGGGAATTTAGGTTCCTAGCTCACATCACCACGTTGGGCTGCCATGCAACAGGATTTGCAGGCTACTACTATGTCAAGAAGGATCCTTCATCCCAGCATCTCATACCAGAAGGTAATGTGCAAGAGGTAGAGGCATCCATTTAGCCACAGACTATGCTCACAGACTCCATGTGTTTGCATCTACTGCTCTGGCCAAAACACCTGTAAGACAGCATATGCCTGTCCCACTTGCCATAACCATTTAGACGATTTTTAGTTTCCTCCTAATTGTTTCTCTTTGGAAAAGAAACAGATAATTTAATTAGGACTTCATTTTGTACAATCTTGTTTTTTTTACAAGTAGTACGCCACATTTTTTAAACACAAAAAAACAGGACACAACGAGTTCTTTTCTTCAGCTTCTTAAATCTCCTTCTATGCATCATTTTACACTAAAGCTCTCTTTTCCTTTCCTTCCTTGATGCCTTACTTGCTATCCTTGCCATATGCTGATACATTTCTATCAATTTTCTATCATACACAGACAGACTTCGTTCCCTTTCTCTTAAATTTGTGATCTTAAGGAAGCCCTAAAATGTTATGAGTAGACACTGTTCAAGGTTATTTGCAATCTAATTTGGATGGCAATTTTTAACTGTATCAGTGAGCACTAAGGAAAGCCTTGCCTCCTTACCTGGCTAGAATTTGAGGAAAGTATCTTAACAATAACGTCAGTGCCTAACCCAAAACATAATTTTATCAGGTCAACATCATTTTTCTCTTCTCAGCAGGACTTGATATATATACATATATATTTTAACTTAGTTGAATAAGTTAGGAGAAAGCATCTTGTTTGGAGAGTAAAAGGAATGTGAAGTGGCTCTTGGTGAGTTTGTATTGGCACTAGAGGTTTGTCTTTCACAAAAATAATGTTAAACTCCCTGATAAACACTATGGGCCTAACCATTACTCTTGATTCTGAATGTTACCTGTCTCAGCTGGAGGATTTTGACTTTATGAAACAATTTTTTTTATAAAGCTATCATGTGCACTCAAATACAAGCCTCTAATTTCTTCGATACGCTGAGATGCCCACATGGCTTCAGAGCACAGTGCTGTGAATCCCACATGCTGCCAAGGGCTTCCTACAGGAGCAAGGGCCAGGAAAACCCCAGAACTTCCCATCTCACATGAAGAAATCTTACGAAGGGTCATGCCCTAGATGATGAATGAACAGAAAGAGAAATTCGGCCGAGGTTCTCTCTCTTCTTGTATCAAAGCTGCATTCTGGTTTTGAGAAGCTTCTACCCAAGCTCGTGGAAAGAACAGCAACCTGCTCTGTGATGACATTCCACGATAGCTGTAATATCCCCAAACTCTGAACCTTCAGTTTAATTTGCACAAAGTTAGCTTACAAAAACACCGTACAGAAAATACACCTGGTAGCATTTTTAGAACCATTATATTTAGCACAGTATAAAGTGAATAAAACATTCAGAGAGGACAGGAGAAGATAAACAACAACTCTCTTTTAAAAAGGCTCCTTTGAAAATCTCACTCATAATTAATGACCTATAATGAGTTTAACAACTGACACATTTTCAAATGCCATCATTTTTTTCATCTACTGCACAGCAAAGAGAAGTTGAGTCAATCATAGCTATTACTGAGGCCAGGCAGAAAACTAGCAATGACCTCAAAGCAACTGGATTGAGACCTGTCTAAACTGGAAAGTTTTTCCTCTTTTCGTAAATTAAAATCATTATCTTTCTTTGAAACAAGCAAAAAAAAAAAAAAAAAAAGAAAAAAGAAAATAAATTTTTATCAAATAAAATTTCACTACCAAACAAGGCAGGTTATAAAGATACCAGTAAAATCAACTCCTTTAGGCTGTGGAATCCCTCTGACCACACAGTGCACAGTGGATTCGTACCACATACTGACAACCCGAACCAGGGACTGTGCAGGCAGGCCACTACTTCATACTATTAATGATTCAGCCTATTGATTTAGTTTCAGGACTACAATCTCCTTCCAAGCTCAAGTTCAACTTAGGGCTAGGAGGGAACAGCCCATCAGATGTCATTCGAGTTTCCTCTAAACTGCAAAAATCCAAAAAAGGCTCTGAACAGCTGAGAAAACTCTCTGAGGGATGTGGTCAAATAGAGTATGTTCTTTATGTGAGTATATGAAATACAGCATTGACTTTTAATACTCAAAATACAAGGAAATGCAGTAATCTAATCCATTGCTTAAGGTGGAATTTAGGGAGAAATGTGAGATATGTTCCCAGAGATGCTGTTATCTTGAAAAAATATCATATTAGCTAATACTGGTTAATGGAAAGGATATTCCTGTTAATGGAAAGGATTACTTAATGGAAAGGGTGACATGATTATAGCAATACTCTTTCTGCTCTTTGGTCTCTCTTTTGCAAATTGGGAAACTCGGCGTTAACTTTTGAGATAGGTACTGCAAGTATTTTTTGCCAATGTTTTCCCAGAGGGGTTAAACAATGGAAGAGACTTTCTTCTAAAGTGATATTTTCTAAAACAAACTTAGGCTTAATCTATCAATCAAATATATTTTGATAAAGATCTTTTCTTGGAATAAATGGAAGGAAAGTACATCAACACAAAAAGCACATTTTTACAACTGAGTGTTTCTACACAGTAGAAAGCTGCTCAGGATTTGAACAAATGGGCTGGAGAAAGGAAGGAAGGAAGGAAGGAAGGAAGGAAGGAAGGGAGGAAGGG
>JAVCKT010017672.1:0-12656 GCA_032273925.1 Rhynchotus rufescens
CACCAGAACAGCACACAAACCAAGCTCCTTGTAGACCTGTAGCTTCTTTCTGCATGTGGAGCCCTTGGAAATGAAGTCTGTGTTTTCATCAGGGTCCCAGCTTTGCAGTGGACTTAAGTATGATTTCAGGAAAGTTTGCCAGTCATCCTTTTTTTGAGACTGCTGCTGTCTCTTCATCAGATTGATGCTGCTACTATTCATCCCATATTTGTCACCAGTCCTCTCCTCTACTAGTGTATAGGGCATTCCAGGAAACCAAAGTTTGCGTGAGACAGCAAAGAGGTTAAAGGAAAAGTAATACAAAGACCAATAGAGGATTAAAGAAAGCTATAGACTCTTCCTTCCTCCTTCTCCAGACCTACCATATTCACCAATTCACCACCTCTATTGCACGGATGTCTCCTTTAAATTTAAGTTCTGTTCTTTTTTTTTTTTTTTTTGTCTTGCTAGGGCTGTAAAAGAGTGGAGGTAGCTGACATGATAAGATGCAGGGTGCCAGAAAGCCAGGCATATGTTTAAAAACATCCTTTTTAAAAATTGGGAATGGCAATATCACTATCATGACAACAACCCAGGGAACTCTCATCTCCTGCTGCTGACACAGCCATGTTGTGCAACACTCCCGTGCAGCTACACTACCATGGGCCCTGCATTGCTTTCACCCTCTCCTACCTTTAGCCTACTTAGCAGAGCTGTTCAAGAAATCATATTTGTTGTTGGAATAGGAGCACAACAGAAAAGCACCCATACAGCATTGGGCCAAAGGGCCACCCCACTAACCTGTCCTTATCAGGAACAGGACAAATGTGCAGACCTTGAAGGTTTTCTACCTTCAAACAACGTGCAGCTTTGGGAGCTCCAGAGCTAGAGATAGTATCTGCTTATTGATTTGTAACAAATATTTCTGCCATATATTTGTCTAATTATTTTTAAATATAGCTAAGCTTTTGGCATGAGCAGTCTCCTTGGACAATGAATTCCACCGTTTAATTAGACCATCAGTATATTAAAAAAAATTCTTTGTGATTTTTTTTAGCATGATAATTTAACATTTTGTTTGGTCCCTTATGATCCTTTCGTATGGTTCCTTATGCTATCATTCATTTGGATACATTTCATAAGAAAACACTTTAGCTTGCCTGGAAAGGAAAGCAAATAGGGGTGTTCTGCATCTCACAGGACTAAACAGGAATTTTGTCAATGGGAACAGCATGTACCCCCTGGAACTAAGAGCTAGAAAAAGGCCCAAAGGGAGAAGAGGGC
This sequence comes from Rhynchotus rufescens, assembly GCA_032273925.1. Lineage (NCBI taxonomy): Eukaryota > Metazoa > Chordata > Aves > Tinamiformes > Tinamidae > Rhynchotus > Rhynchotus rufescens. Next base: position 1,264 of record JAVCKT010017672.1, read on the forward strand.
AGAAACCATAGTTATTAATAACCATCGGGCAATGCAGTTCTGTAAGAAAGCAGGTTATATTCCCTGCCATACTCACAACAAACATCTACAGCTCTCTAGCAACAGAAACAATTTACCACGGGAACATTGCTTTCCATTCTTCCCAGAAATCAAAAAGAGAAAAAGAGAGTATTTTAGTCCTTGAGAGAAGAATGCTTGAGCTCTAGCCACCATCAGAAAGTTCCCTTTCAACATTGGGAAGCCTTGAAGTCTTTCCTAAGCCTTTCAGTCTGAGTTTGTCATTGCTTTTCAGTTCATCATTTCAATGGTCTCTCAATACCATGCAAAACTAATTTGCGATGTTATTTTGTATCTAGGCTAAAAAATCAATTTATTCCCATCTAAGTACACTGGCAGATTTTGCAATAGAGATGTTTGACGTTCTTGATGAAATCAACTATCAATCTTACAACGACTTTGTCCTACGAGTTGGTAAGTCACATTTCTATGGTAATCACATGAGCGGAACACTGTTTGCCATCTTTTCCTGTGCTCCCTGCTAAGGATTGCCCATCCTGCACTCTTGAGTAAAGCTGAAAAGCCTAACTTAGTGGAAGATGTACATCCATATAGAAGACAAGCAGGCTGAATGATGGGCATCAGTTTTGAGGATTTATACTTATACTACACAGTTCCAGGAGGGAATTTTTGGTTGGAGAAGGCAGGGAAAGAGAGAAGACTCTTGCTAAGGTAGTTGCTTGAGATGAAGAAGCACACACAAGTTTTTGAATCCTTAACGTGCCTTAATCCCGAAGTTACTACACTGTGCTGGCAAAAAGCACTCTCAACATCTCCTACTGCCATTTCTGTGCTTCATATAACTAATGAAATGTTAATTAATTGACTGACTGAAAGAGAAATATGACCAAATCTGTAGCTCACAATAATACTTGATCCATCCAGATTCAGTGGATGATAAATACATCGGTATATATGAATATTTTACCTATATGGATGCATATTTCATTTCATTGAAATAAAAAAAAACTCGATATTTTTCACTGGAAACACTTTCCTGTTGAATTTTAGGGTTAGGTTTATATTTTGAAAAGTTCTCCCTTTGATTTCGTCTTTTTTGTTGTTTTTGTTATACTTTTTTTTTTTGCCAGTCTTCCTAACTATTTTAGTGGATGGCTACTTTTTTTTTTTTTTCAAAAAAATCAAATCCTCTGGATTTCATAACACAAAATTTGTGTACTCTATATGTTATCTCGTATATTACCTTTCTGAGTTGTTTCTCCCAGTCATTTCATGGGTTCACTTCCATCTATCCAGTTCCTCTCCAAATATATGTCCAGCACTGTTCAGATTTCAGTAATTTTTCTAACATAGATGTTTTTCTCCAGGCTTTCTCTATATAAACTTCCATAGTTTGGAATTGTGAGGACTAGCTGGGCAAGGGGAAAAGTGAGGTTGTTAGCCAAAGGGTCGTGGGAAAGACCAAAGACATCAAGGGCATCAATAAGGGAGTTATACATCATCTTTGCCTTCCCATGCATACTGGTAAAGACATGTAATTACAGATCCCCAATTCTCCCTAGAACTGTGTTATAATTGTTTTCTTCCCATGTTACATTAGAGCAGAGATAGTACAAATATTTTCTCCCCTTTACTATGCATCTTGGCAACTTGCCTGGAAAAGGTCTTGCAGAGAGCCTCATGCAGTTTTTGACACCTGTAGCTCTTCAGGACACATGAAAAAGGGAAACATCCCCTTTTATCTTTTTATTTTATCACATAGGTAGCCAAAATCTTCCAGAATCATAAAAATGAACATTGTGTTTATTGAGAAGGATGCTAGAGCCGTTTTCACATTCTTCTCTTGACTTCCAGGGTTCTCTTGACTGACAGTACAACATTTGAGCTCTCTACTACTGACAATCAAATATGACATGATTCCCTTACCTCAGCCCTGCTGTTCCCCACACTACTATTTCTGTTTAGCTTGGAATATTCACCATTTGAAGGCTTTGTATTGGCAACCACAGCAGAAGTAATAGAAAGCAATTAGAGATTTCTAACAATTTGTCCTGAACTGGTCCTGAACAGATAAACTCTACACTACCACTACTTTTCTTTTTCTTAAAACAAGCAAAAAGTAAAATCCACAGATGAGCAAAATATTTATGTTGTCTTATCATATTGCATTTCTAAGAACATCACATTTATTTTGTTTCTAAAACCCTTGCAAATCCTGAAGCCCAAAAAGCATTAATACAATGTATATTAACCTAATCAGTGACCAGGAGAAATACTGAGGCACTTGGGTTAAATCTAATTTCCAGGATTGTTTTTTTTTTTTTTTTTTTTTTTTTTCAAATAATATGCTGTCATTTTTGAAAGACAAACAAAAGCACTGTTGTTCTGATTTTAGGTATTAATGTTGGGCCTGTAGTGGCAGGAGTCATTGGAGCCAGAAGACCACAGTATGATATTTGGGGGAATACTGTAAATGTTGCCAGCCGAATGGATAGCACTGGAGTTCAGGGGAAAATTCAAGTGAGTGTATTCTGAGAGCATTTTACAAGCTTTATGAACCTCCTGCTTCATATTTGATTACATTTTCAAAACTACCTGGAAAGTTCAGCCTCTCGCAATCCTGTGTTTTTTATGAAAAAATGCCGTGTTCCCTAGATGATTCCAACCTCAGACATATAATTATTTCCCATCATACTTCACTACTTCCATTCACTACTTGGAGGCAATGAAATCCTCAGATCAATCATTTCCCATCCAAAGAAATTTCTCATTTGATTCTCTGATACATTTTATTCTGTTGGAGGCAACCCTGAGAAATCCAACAGTGTATGAGCCAGTTCTTGAGCTGCAGGAATTTTGTTTGAATAAAAACTACAAGGAAGGGATCTGTGTCCGCTTGCATCCATTTTTAGAATACTTTGGATCAGAGGGGCTACAGAGACAGAGGACATTACTGGTATACTAGAGCTTGACTAGAAGCAATAGTTGCACTTTCAGAAGATGCAGTTCTGAAAATCTTAATGAACTTTTTGAGACCCTTTATCTGAAATACCTTTTTTTTTTCTCCCAGAATTTCTTGCAATAAGTTGGCCCAACCTCCAACCATAGAGAAGGATGGTTACGTATTTCTGATGAAGAGGGCTTATTTTGACTGTGAAATTATTTGACTCAAGATCAAAAGTTTTGCTTCTCTGATTCTGTTTTAGTATACCTAATTCCTTAAGAAAATTCTCAGTGAACCCAAGAACAGTAATAGCTACTTATTCATTCAGCTCCATGTGTTTTGTGAAACAGAAGTAAAGTGGGGAGAGTTTGAACAGTTCTAGGATTAACCTTGTATGAATTGATAAACCTAATAGATCTTTTATTTTTCTGTCTTCAGGTGACAGAAGAAGTTCAACGGATATTAAAGAGGTGCAGTTATGAATTTGTGTGCCGGGGTAAAGTCAGTGTTAAGGGAAAAGGTGAAATGTTGACCTATTTCCTGGAAGGAAAGGCCAATGGAAATAATTCACAAACACGGTCTTTAAACTTAGAGCGAAAAATGTACCCTTACGGGAGAGCAAACATTCAGACAAAATTGGGCACCAGCTGCCCCTCAGTGGCTGGCTTTCCTGCCAAAGCTGGGCTCGGAGGAGCTCAAGCATCTGCTACTCACACAAATCAAACACTACATTATCTTCCTTCAGTGCCAGCTGTGAAGGAGGCATAGAGTAAAGGCAATTTGGTTGTACCATTTGCAGCGAACTTGGAGATCGGTGGTTACTTGAATTTTTACCAAGAGGGCAAAGGCCATGGCATTAACCAAGGACCACTACAACCCAACCAAAGAGAACTGGGAGACCGTGTTATGAACTCTTGGAATGGAACCTATAAGGGCTAGCAATTCTGTTAGGAAAAGTCAAAACCTGATTTTCTGGAAATAAGGAATATTTTCTTGGCATTTTTAAAGGATATATGAAAAAAAATAAGACAAACACGCAAGCAGTTCTTTTATGTGTGTGTGTATATATATATCTTTTAATCTATATATGCACATATAAGCACTCCTATGTAGACTTGATAGAGATTTATATATATAAATATAAAAAAAGTATTTATTTACACATCCGCCTGCAATGACAAAGAGATTCCTCTTCCTGTCCTAGCCAGCAATGTTGAGTCTGAGATTAGCTAAGCTGCATCTAACTTGGGAGTGTAGGGCAGCTGGAAACTCTCTGGGGCTATAGCAAGAGCTAGAGAAACTATGCTCCTAGTGCTTGAATTCAAGCAATGAAAACTTATCAGTGACAGGTTAATGAGGGCTGGATTCAGCTAACTGATAAGGCAGTTTTATTTATTTATTTATTTATATATTTAACTTCTACCTGCATGCTCCAAAAAATTTGAAAAAAATTCCTGGAACAGGTTTTCAAGAGAGGTTATGGAATCTCCTTATCTGCAGATATTCAAAACCTGCTTGGACAACCCTGCAACACTGTGTAACATGCTGTAGGTGATCCTGCATGTGCAGGGGGGTTGGACTAGATGATCTCTAAAGGTCCCTTCCAACCTTAATGATTCTGTGATGCTATGATAACATAAGGATGTGAAGTCGATAAATGACAGGACTTAACATTTTGCGAGGATAACAATAGCTATTCTTGCCATTAAAAAAAAAAAAGAAAAAAGATACAGATAATTTGATTTTGTGTGAGACAAAAGTGCCAGCCTCCCAGAACAGCAATATCCTTACACAGTATAGAAATATTCCTTCCTGCTTTATGTTCCATGCCATTTTTTTGGAAGAGCAAAGGATGGTATTATTTCAGGCTTTTACAAATAGCATAGGTACTGGGCCTCAGTTCCAGCTGTACCTTTATAAGCAGCTCAAAGAGGAGACCTATACTGGTGACACACATGCCGTTGTTAGGCTTGTGATATTTGTATGTTTGCCAGCATACTTCTTTACTGATTCTTTACTGATTTTTTAAATTGATGCCATCATTTTATTATATCTTGATTCTACCCAGGCTAACTTTTTGAAACTATACAATATAATTGAAAGTTATAATTCTGAGAAACAAGCATAGTCAAACTTGGCTCAAATGAATACATTGTTAAGCTTGCCAGGAGAGTGAGGGCTGCTCTTCATCTGCATAAAAGGGAACATATTTTGACTACTTTTCCTTTAATGCAGCCCATATCCTAATTTGCAGGGTTTCATCTCAAAACACGGATCTGGATGGGAAATGTGGAGTACAGCTCTGTAGCAGAGGTGAAAGCAGCCTCAGGTTATCCCACCGAGGATGAATGGCATGGTGGTCCAGGAATTGCTGCCATGAGGTCCTTGTGGGGATATGTGAGCTAACCAGCCTCCCTACTTCCAAAAGAGAAGCAGAACTTTACTTTGTCTAAAATAAGACATAACTTCCATTTAGCTTTAAAAAAATTAGTAATGCTAAAGCTATCTGCAATATACACTCGACAACTTGGATGTCTTATGTTTTACCTTCCCATTCAGAGGGCCTATTTTGTTAAATGATTTAAGTGAAAAGAGGGCTCTGGTTCCAATTCCTCATTTCCTCATCCCATCAGCTTTTTATTTTTTTTTTTTTTAAGAAATCACTGTTTCTGTTTTAAAACTACAGAAAAATATTATGCCAATATATTCAAAGCATTTTAAAAAAAAGCTACAGTTTTGAGTTCCTATGCGGCCATGTCAGGATGCTGTGGGATTCTGCAGGTCTTCAGCAGGGTTTTTAGCTGACTGTCAGTTTGGTGCTTCATTACAAACTAGCATTGTGACTAGAGGTAGTTGAAGAAACTGAGAATTTACTCCTGGCTGCACTAAGTGTATACACCCTGGCTGACCACCAGAAAGTCCCTGAATTTCTTTATCTCCCTAGCGGTTATCCAATGTGCAAGTCATTATTCTTGAATAATTACTTCCACTTTTGAGACATTGAAAGCTATTTATTTAAATATCTTTATAAAAGATACATTTAAATAATGAAGATTTGCATAATTAAGCTGAGCAAATGGTGTCCACATAATCCTGCAATAAGTTAAATATTTAATTAAAATGGGAAGTGCAATAATATTAATTACCTAACTCCATTCACAAAGATCCCAAGTTACATAAGCTACAAATCAGTGGGCTTCACTGATGTTAATTAAATTTTGTTTTTACATGTACCATTATTACAAAACATTTTTTGGATTCTAGGTGTAGCACAAGATCACACTGGAAAATACAGCCATTGACTCCATGCAAAAAGCTTGCAATGAGAGTGGTTTTCTTGTTACTCTTTGAAGGGTTCCAATGCAGAAGTATAATCCCATTCTTTCATGTATCACTAAACTTCACTGAACTGACAGTGATTTTTTTCCCTTTGCTAATATTTTTGGGACTGTTCTGCAAAGCCAGTTTACAGAATTGGTAGATTAAAATTTCAGTTGTCACCATTGCAACTGAACCATTGTTTTACTGGAAGAATTCTTGTGTATTTTATCAAGGTGTTGATAAACACCTTCCCATTGCAGAAACACAAAAGCTAGAAACTCATTCCCAGTCTAGTGTTAAAGTAAAGTTAGCGTGGGATATCGTGAAACAAGGTAAAAGTGGATCATCCACTTAAAATTTATAAAAGATTAGCAGGTGCTAGTGGAACCACTGTTCACTTGAGTCCCACACTTAACGTTCTGGGATTGTTGATATTGTTGCTGTTTTGACCATGGGGAAAACTGTGTTTTTCCTATTTCTTTGTAGCACAGGACTGAACATGAATACGTTCCGCCAAAAGGCCAATGCAAAACTGATAGGAAGTGCTTAGCAGCTGGTCCAGCAGGGAAGACTAAACACCCCTTGAAATCTTGATATAATAAAGCTGTGCTCTTAACTTTATGATTGTCCTCCCCGTTCATATCATTTTTTTCTTTATTTTATTTTTTGGGGAAAATTTATTTCATTTCAGCTCTTGTATGATGGCTTTAAATTACAGATTCAGTCTCCTTTCTGTTTTGCATTCTTTAGTATCTTTAGCAAGTTTGAAGGAAAGGAAAGAGTAAGGATGGTAATAGTTCTGCTAAGCCCATGAATGCACATTATTTGCCAAATATAAGACACTAGCCCTAACATCTTTCTTGGTAGCTGGCTGAAGGTAGTATTTGGTCCACTCCAATACCCCTGAAAGCAATCTGAAAGATTTCCTTGGAATTGATAGCATTTGTCAATAGTGTTTCCTACATTGCATTTGTTAAATTTACTGGTCAAGCTCTGTCACTTTTGACTAGGAGATCTTGCTGTAGCCCCAGTAAGGGGTGCCTTCTGCCCCACGGAGTCCCAAAGGCCCTCACTTGTAATGGAGGGTAATTACATGGGTGTATCACGGGCAGAAAAGCCTCTGGCATTTCTTTTTAATCTTTTGTGCAGCTGCTATCTTGAAACATGTAACAGAGCCCTACAACAAAGTGGTGCCATTATGGCATGTCAGTGTCTGTCAGTGGGAAGCACAATATCTCACATCAATTTGCACGTTTCCTCTTTAAGGTAATAGTAATAAATGAAGTCTTTACATTCTTTATATAAGCAGATAAGTATCAGAGATCTTCAAACTTACTTTGAAACTTACTTACTTCACTGTCTTGGGAGCTGATTTCAAAATGTTCCTTAGCTACCTTTATCTTTAAATGTGGGTGGTTTTTTATTTATTTATTTTTATTTTTTTTAATTAGCATTCTACTGCTGAGATTACCAACTGGCATTCAGTTGAATTACTGGCTAGGTATTTCCAAACTTTTTGCATTTGCAGTGACTAGAAAGCTGTTTCGTCCAGTCTATACAATGCTTTTCCGTAGCAGCTTCCCGCTGTGGCAATTCATACTCCATGGTCTTTGCCGAAACACACCCACCCAAATTCGCCCTTATTTCTTTAGGTGAGACTGAAAGCCAAAAACTTGGCTCCTTGAGGCTGAACTTCCATTCCTTATAGACCTGCAAAGCATGCAGGGATCAACCAGAGCTTAGCACAGCGAGGAAAGTCAGGATTTGAACTTCTCTAGGCAAAAATCTGCTTTGGGTTACTGCGATGCCTCACCATACTGACCCCACAGCACTATTTTATGACCCTGTAGCCCAGAGTAGATTATGTGCCTGAGTGTCATCCCCACTTTTGCCTATAATGTAGTTGTAAGGCAAATGAAAGTACCTGAGAGGCACCATAAGAAAGCAGGATGTGACCTGTGCCATTTCAGTGCTTCAAAGAGTCTGAGCACATTAGTAAGCAGCATGAACCATTTTCATTTGTGGATTATTGGCTCGTAGCAGAAGCAAAGCATTTTCTCTACATCAGCAAGTCCGGTTTCTCTACGCATTCTGCCCAGACAGGAGGACTATTTAGCCATACTGTTTTTTCGAGTTAGAGTTTTGTATTACAGTGAAAACCAACATTTTTTAATTTGTGATAAACCTGTATTATAATGCCTTATTTATTTTTAATCTTGTACAGTGTTACGAAACAACAAACAACATTGGCCTTTCATGTAATATTCACTTTAAAATATGTATTGTATAAAATTTTGTAAATAGTTTTAGCTCTGACAGGTAATTGCATGTACACTTGTATAAAAAGATGCAAAAAGGCACACTTTTAACAAATAATAATGATTTTTGTAACAGACATTTTACATGTGCATGCAGATTATAAATTCTTTGGAAATGAACGTCCCTTTTCTTTCCTTTGCAAACTACTGCATGCCACTCATGCCTGACTTCAGTAAAATAAAACAAAACAGTAAGTTTTTTTAAATGTTTTTTGACATATCACTTCTGGCACAGACTTAAATTCACTAGTTGCATGTGCGTTCAGCAAAGCAAAATGCAAACGGCAAAATATGAAGAATAAAAAAACAATTTAATGATCGTGATCTGCCAACCTCAGTGTTCGAAGTTCTGTAATACAGTATATGAAATGTGTTAACAACATCTATGCTATCTTTATAAGGTACCTTTTGGTCGTTAGAAGCAATAAACTCTATTTACTGTAATATTACAAGCAAGCAGATATTCTTGTTCATAATGGTGTAATATCTGACATTCAATGGGTACTCTCTGATTTGATGTAGTATAGTCATTAAAGAGAAGGACCAGATGTCAACTCCGTCATTGCTGTATGCAGGTGCAACACTGTTGAAGGTAAAGGAGATGAATTTGACCCATTGATGTTACCCAGAGTATATTTTTAATGTGATAATAAGTTATTGTATCTGAAAAGTACACAATGCAAATAGATTCTTTTTCCTAGATATATAGCTATATATGATATATACATATATATATCTATACACATACATACATTCATTTTAATGCCTTATTTTTGTTAGCTTCTTGACTCATTTTCTGAATAAATTGTATTGCTATATGGAAAGTATTGAATGAAACTTCTAGGAGAAATTCATTGGGTTCTCTGGCTTTATGATATTGCTTAGATATCATAGCAGACCTCAGAGCTGGAACCTAACATCAGTTAGTGACATGGGAATAATAGCTTAGTATCCAGTCTCCTAGATTATCCTTCCCATATTGCTGCTAAGTAAAACTTTAAATTCTGGAGATATTTTGTGTGAGTCATTTTTAAAGTTATTATACCTATGTCACTACAGATAGGGACTGCCCAATGAATTACTTAAAACATTACTGTATGATAATATAGGAATATTGTATAAGCATAATACAGAGCTTGGTTGTAAAGGATAAAGAGTGTGAACTGGGTCTGCCACGGATAGATATGAGCTTTTTACATCTTACACATTTTGTTGTTAAAACAGAATTTGCAAATCCTTTAATTTATTTAGTTAATCAGATGACTAAGTGGTGCAGCTTCTGCAAGTAACCTTGTCGTCATCTTATACATTATGTTTCCGTTGGCTGCATACAAGAATCATTACCTTGTGTTGATGATTGGCTTCATAGAGCAGTTCAGAGTTTTTAACAGTCATAAATTAAACCATTTCAAATTCAGTGAGTTTTGAATTTTAGTGTGACATAAGTGTTGTGACTAATGACAATCTGGACTCTGCTTCTCCACCACTCCTAACCCTGTTTATGATTGGCTTTTTTCAGGAATTTTGCATTAGGTTTTTCAGTTCTTTGTTCCTTTGAAACCCATCTATCTCTGAGCTTTCACACCACTCAATCCTGTCCAAATCTACATAACACAGAAATATATAAATCTAAATAAATAAGTAAAAGTACACACACAAAGTGGAGTGGGGAGGGGAAGAGAATAGGGCATCTGCCTTCTGCTCTTTGATTTCATTTAGAAGTGTCATACTGCATGGGCTGATGGTGTGACTTAAAAGGCATCTGATGTGAACAAGGGCAAAAACAGGGAAAGGAAAAATGCACAAAGCAAGCAGGGGAACGAATAGCAAAAAGAAGACTACAAGAAGCACTTGCTGAAAGGCATAAGTTTAAATACAGCACTCCTCCTGAAGTCAGTGGCAAAGCCCCTAGCAGCATGGGGCAAGCCTTGAGCATCTGAGCTGGCAAAGTACTTGTCCAGATCCCTAATGCAGCAAAGTTTAAGCTTCTGCTTAAGTGCATGGCTGGATCCATTTCTGAGTTTTCATGTCTGTTTATATTCCCAGTGGTGTTTAAGATCTCTAAGTTAACTGCTTTGAGATTTCCAGACAAAATTATTAAAAAAAGTTTGGGAACTGTTATCTCTGATGCCTCTTTTCTAATCACAGGGAAGCATCATGAAGTCTGAACTAGTGTTAGTTAATAGATGTAGCCAATGTGCTGAAGGGACTTGGCTTTGCTTGTGCCTTACTGCATGCTGGAGGATCTGCATCTTTATCTCGGGATCCCCGTTTTATGCTGCCTGTGGCATTGGTCATGTTGCATGAGCATAAAACCGAAGGAACAAACAGTGCTGCATCACTGTGAAACTCTTTTACCACTTCCTTCCCCACTTTGGTTTACTACCAGTGCAGCTGTACCAGTGCAAGGAATACTCTAAGTGTCAATGGAGGGAGGCCATGTGCAGGTACACGTGGCTCCAAGCTAAATAAGAACAGATTTTTTTTTGTTTTCCTAGAAACTCAGTGTAAATAGTGAGCTGAGTTTTGCAGAAAATCTAGCCAGCTATCTTGGAGCTCCTCTAAAAGAGCTGGCTCCACTCATCTAGTGAGCAGTGTTATACAACATGGTGGTTAAAAAAAATATCCAGAATGTTTATCTACAGCTTGTAACTGATAGTAAAACAGCTAACAGTTTTCTTTGTGGGCAAGGGCAAGGTGTGCTTTAATTCCTGCAGTTGTGCATGTTCTTGTGTCTTACTATTCAAGTGCCTGACCTGCTACTTTGATCCCAGTCCTGTCAGTGGTGGTGG
>JAVCKT010017672.1:15414-26161 GCA_032273925.1 Rhynchotus rufescens
TGAGTAAAACGCTGAGATTTTTGTTTGTTTACTTGTTTGTTTGTTTCTTACCAAGTTGCAGTCATTTCTTTATACTAAGCTGCCTTTCAGAGGGTCCAAAAGGATGCTTTTAATGTTTCAAGAGAAGAATATGTATCTAGAAACTGCAATTTTACTATCACAGTTGCCTTGGAATAAAGAAACTTACGGGACCAGTCCAGTTCCCTTTTGAGTCGTATGGACTTTTTGCATTGACTGCACAGAAAGCTGGCGAGGGCCAAATGCTCCATCCATTGTGCAAGCAGAGGAAAGTAAACACATGCAAAAGCTGACTGCAGAGACCAGAAGAGGAGGAGGGGAAGCTCAATCTCTCTCTCCCTTTCCCCAAGCCAGCACTTGAGTCAGTTGTGTAGATGGGGTAGATCACAGAGGCAGTTCACATCGATCAGATAGATAATGCAAGAAGATAGAAAACAGGACTAGAAGCAAAACTGCATAGGTTAGTTCAAAATGGATTTGAAAACTGCTAAAGATGAAGCAGGTAGCACGTCCCTCAAGGAAGCCTGTAAGTTTGGGCACAGGACCAAATTAATTTGATTGTGCTGCTTCCAGACCACAGCAGACTCCCATCTGGCCAGCTCAGAGCAAAAGCAGAGGTGCTTGGGACTGTCATGCCTGTCCATGCAGATAAGCCCTGAGATAACTTGGAAATAGAGACCCTTGCAATGGAAAACAGCCTGGGCTCAGATGCAAGACTTTTCATTCCAAATGCTGGATGATGGCTCCCCAGCTGTTTCTCTTACAGATTAGAGAGTACAGTGTGGCTTGGATAGAATTAGTATGATGACAGTGAATGTGATGAACCTGTTTTTGGGCTACCTAACACCACTGAAAAGAGTCATTTGTGCCTTTATATAGTCATTTTTGAGTTTCCCCTTCCCCTCTGGAAGACAGTGTGCCAGAGCTTCAGAAATGCTCCGTTAAAGCCAAAAGGATAAATTAAATTAGCTCAAAAACTGTACTTCATACTTAATAATTGAATCTATTTTGTCATATTGGTATTCTGTGTCTTCTTCTTACTATTAAAATCTCACTGTGTTATTTCAGATTTTATTTGTATAAATATGCATACAGCTATTTATATCTAATGCGTATACATGCACACATAAACAGGTATTTAATGAGATGCTTTGTATAAATTCACAATTAATGGCTCTGACTTTGAAACAGTTTTTTGTCATGCCCCATTACATAGCTAAATCATTTCAGAGACCAAACCACAAACTATGAGATTTTGCATTGCTTAAATGATGAGTGCTATTAGCAGTGGGTTGCTCATATCCACTAGTAACAATTTTGGACAAGAAAGCCAGTTCCAGTCAGGGATGGTTTATGCTATAGAAAAGCAGCCTCTGGAATGGTTTATTGTTATTTGGAAGTAAAGAGAAGAATGGAGAATTAGAACATTGCGTACATTGTCCAAGCACTATTGATGCATTGCCATTTTATCTATGTTGAAGCATTCTAGTTTGCAGCAGTTCCCTAGGTCAGTAGGTCATCCACTTCACTATCCCTGCTCATGGAACATGATGTTCTGCAGTATAGTGAAATGAAATAATTACACAGGTACCAGTCACGGGCCTTATTCTGGTCTAGGCTGTTCTGATGGGGAAAAAAAAAAACATAGCTGGAAAGAGAGCCATGTAGTGGAAATTGTCTGTGACAATTCTGGTTCTCATTAAATCCACTGAACTGTGGAGAGAACATCTGAGGATGGGGAGCTGGAGGTACAGCCAGGGTGCTTAGGAGTGCTAGTCTGATCTGAAACATCCAGTCCTTCGCAGATTTTTCCTATCTTCTGCATAGACTTCCATGGTTTGAATGCATTTTCAGGGTCAAGGCTCAGAGAAAACAGAAAGGACCCATTTATTATTGCTGTAATGTGAACTGCCTCAGCTTCTGCTGTTTCTATACTTATAACGAGACATTAGTCTTGCTAGATTTAGCCAGAATGAGCTAGCAATGAAAAGGAGAATGAGCTAGTAATGAAGAAGTAGTCCTGACTATTATGAATGTTTACCCTTTCATTTATTAGGCATGGTCTGGAAATGCCAATGAGCACTTTCATAGAGCCTGTATGCAATATCAATTACTCCACTGCCACAAATGAAGGGGAAAGCTGCCCAATCACAACAGTTCCACTTCCCTGAGCTGGTGCAACTCGGGTGACTTCATTAGTGTTCCCTCATCTCAGACCACCTGGGGATTTGTCTGAGTGATTCTAATAGGGCACGAGAGACTCACTGATAGTCATCTGACCTCCTGCACAGGACTACACTCAGTCTGGCCATGCTACTGCACTGCAAAAACACAACATTTTTTGTTTATTATTAGATGTAATAAAGTAAAGTAAATCCATCGTTTTCTGATCGTTGAGATTTTAAGTTAGACATTTATTTGGCATTAGTCAAATTGTGCTCACACTGTTGCCAAAGGTCATGAAAGCATCATTGACTGTTTTCTCCCAAACTCTATAGTTACTCTGTATGTTTATTGAACTTTGGCAATAATATTCTGTGCTCCTCAGCAGCACTGGCAACATAATAGAAAGGAGCAGTCACATCAGAAAGCACAAAGCAAATTACTGGGAAAGGTCCCAGTTAAATATTAACTCAGATTGACTTCTGGAGTGTAGAAACACGTAGAAAGTGTATAGGACACTGCCTAGTGAATAAACAACGTGGTAAGTGAACACATTGTGGCATTCTGGTAAGACTGAAGTGGATAAGCATAAAATGAAGAGGAATCATTGACGTAATTACAAAGGCAGATGGTGGCACATTGATTTTATGAAAGTTAATGACCTCTATGGCTATTAAAGTTTACCTAGTTTCTTACCACTGAGGTAATTAGACTTTTTAAAGTTAAATATTAATCAGACAGCCTTCTGGATTTAAAAAAAAAAAAAGAGAGAGAGAGAGAGACTTGGCATTCCCTGGAAGGTTTTCAGATGGCAGCATCTTTAAATATTTACAACTCAGTCCTCCTCTCACATGGATACAAAGCACTCTGATAGGAACCTGGGCCCTGCAGAAGCCACAGAAATTTCTTGCCTCTGTATTCTGATACTCTCCACGTGAAAGCTAAAACACATAGGTAAAGGTGCATTCCTCCAAACTTTTGTTTACTTAGTCCTAATGCTACATTAAAGCAGAAAAAAAAATACTAGTAGAAGGCTAACTTCTGTTCTCTGCAATTGGTGCACCTAGGGGAAAGTATTCAATGTCCAAGTTGAAATAATTTTAAGAATGTTTGCAATGGTTCAGAGGCAAAGTCCCAAATCCCCTTGATTTTCTGTCACTGACTTGGAAAGAGATTAAGATATTTAAATAAAGTTTTGACTTTCTGAGCAGCCACAAAACCTAATTAGGATATCAAGACTATCTGTCTAAGCATTCAAAATCAGTTTTGCTGTCCAACTAGAGTCTTTGCCATGGCAGGAGTACATGACCCAAAGTGGAACTATGTAACCTTAAACACAGGCCCCAACTCAATATACTGCTAGGTCAGAGCTGTTTTTTTCTGGTAGCTTACGAAACTGCCAAGCCATCTGTCTACAATTCCCTAAAGCAGCCTTCAGGCTGTTTAAGAGATGCTCCTAGGACAGGAGTGGAAATTGTATCACACTTTACTCTGTTCCTGGACAGCATAGCTAAAGATATAGACTTGTCTCTGGCCAGCAATGGAGGCGATTCCAACAGACTCAAAGGTAGTGTTTCCCTGCTACTGATATAAGCAATATTATTTGCTTCACTGATGTATAACATCATAATTCAGCTTTCTACTAACCGTGAAAAAGTTTATAAAAGACTCAAAGTTTAAAGTTTTTAGAGCAGAAGAGCTAAAATGTACAGAGATAATTTCAAGCATTGAAAAGTTCAGAGCTTTCTTAACTTCCCTTGGCTTGCAAAGGTTTCAGCAAAGTACCTTCCAAGTACACATACAAAATATCCATCCCTATTGTATATCCTACCACAAATCTCAGGATTTGCAGTTTTCCAGGTATGCAATTTTTATTTAAGTAAATGTAAATGGAAAAGGCTTTAAAAAAATGCTACTATGCCCCACTCCCTTGTGCAGCTTTATACACATGGAGAGGCTAATGACACAAGGAGAGCTTAACTGCTCCCCTTGCAACATCTACGGCTGCCTAAGGAACCTGCAGATCGCTGGGATGAAAATGCTGCTCCTTTGACATGACCCAATGTTTCCTAACACTGGAGTGGTTAAGACAGGCAATAAAACCACAGACATTAGCTCATGCTGAAGCTCCCTGCTGCTTTCAACCTTGATATCCATAAATTAGATGTTCTGCTCCTACTTTCACCGGGCAGTTCAATCTAACTGATATTCTTAGAGTGTTCCTATTTGATTTGACTATATACAAAAAAAGGAAGAAGATATTACCATTTCAACTGGATTGGCATCTCAGTGGGATTTTCATCCACCCCACATCATCAACAATCTAGATTTAGGTCATCTAAACCATTTAGGAAAGACAGTTTAATTGCTTTTATTTTTTCCTTCTTCTTGTCCATTCCTTTAGTTTTTCCTCTGATTTATTCTTTTCGCATGCCTGTAAATTCTGGAAAACGTTTTCCTCTTTCCTCATTTTTCTTTTCTTTTTATTGTCCCTTTGTTCTCTTCACACATGCACACTTCTATTCTTCTGTCTTCCTCTTTTCCTTTTGAAATACAACAGTTATCCTATCATGACTCATTGGACAGAGTAGATTGCTGAGTTTCACTCATTTTTTCCCACTATCCATTCTATATTACCTGTGGAATCACCGTTTGCACCGAAAGCCATCAGGATAGTAGCAAGAGTGGAAGGAAAGGCAGACTTTGGAATAATACAAGCCTGTTCTGCAAAGACAAGACTGCACTCAATTCAAAACTACACTTTCCTTCTCAAGCAAAGATTACATGTCCAATTCAACATAGCATGTTAGAGAAGCAAAGGTGCTGAGGGTCACTTCAGCATCCAATGTACCAAGTTCTCTCCAGAAAAGCACTGGCCATTAGAGGTGGAAATCAAGCAATGAAGAGACCAGCAATTGAAGAGAGGTAGTTTCTCAGATGATAGCAGAACACTAAAGGAAATGGTGATCTATGGCAATGTATACTGTTCCTTGGTATATTGATAAATAATTCCAGTTTTATTCTTTTCTATATGAAACCAGATAGTCATTACAGGTTCCCATAGTCTAGAAGCAAATATATACATTTGATTTGGAATGAAAGGATTGAAATTGGAAAAAATACCTGTTTTCTTTTGTTTTCCCCACTCTTGTTGTTTTTGCAAGAATATTAAGAATTAATGTTTCCCACAAGAGAAAGACACTAAAGACATTTCAATCATTTCCTATGTGGGGTTTTGTATTTTGAAACCAGATTTGAATAGGAGATGAAGTTATCATCTAAAATGAGATCAACAATCTTTCAAGGCATAAACATAAAGCAGTAGGAAGCTGGATACAAAATATACAGAGACTGCATAATAAAATTGATGGAATTGTGTCCCATATCACATGGTTGAGTAAAAGAGGAGAAGGTATATAAACATAGACCAAACAACTGGAACCAGACTCATGACTTATTGATGCAATGTATGAAGTAGAGAATACAGAGGACTAGAATGGCCATGTCATAGACGGCTAATATGGCTATAATTTTAGTAAGGGAATATTTACTAATGAAAAGGACTGAGGAGAAGATATATGCTGTGCTCTTTTTAAAAAAACAGCATGCAAGACACTGCTCATCTCTGAGTTTGAATATTTCATGTCCAGACTACAAGTCCACCAAGGCCAAAGTAATATCAACACTGCAGCTGGTTTGCTGAGCTTATATTTACCTTGGACTCTTTTCTCTTTGATCTCTGCATGGCTTTGTCCTTCTTGTCCCCTGTAATATCATGAAAAACTAAATTTGTATGATGTAAGAGTAGCCATGGATAACAGGGAAAAACAACTTGCAAAACTCTTCATTGGTATCTCAAGAGTGTTCATGAAGGAACTGGAACACACACAAAGTAAAGCACTTGCAAGGGAGGGAAGAGGGTTCTTCTCTACTAGGCTTGTAGGAAAGGACACTGAGATAGAAGGCTTGGCCCAGCACGGGCCAAGATGCGATTACATAAAGTGCTAGTGAACCAGGAGATGCCAAGAAGAGGATGTACTAGAAAGTCAAAGCAAACTCAGCAAATTCAGCAAACTCAGCAAAGGAGGGCAAATCTCAACCTTAAGCCTTGAAGTCATGGCCAGGAGTTTGTGATGGCATCCAGTGAAACAATATCAGTATTGCCCAGATCAATCAAAAAGGCTCTGGTGGGGGCTCAAAACACCCAGCATCGTTTGCATCACTGCCTGGCTGCGAGAGGTGATGGTGTGTCCCACTAACACGGCTGGACTGTGCAAACATTGCAACATGGTGACAAGATCTCACTCCCTGCTCTGTGCTATATAAGGCACTGTCTTGCCATACTCTGCAAGGTACAGCACCACTGACCTAGTGGCTTTGCTCCCCAAGCCACAAGGCCACTAGTTTGAAAACCAGCTACTAATATTCAAAATGAGGTAAGGGCTGGTCTACCCTCTTCTATGTTTATAAAGGACTGAGAATTTTACTGCAGGGATTTAAAAAAAAAATTTTTTGCCCAGCCACAAATATCTCAAAATAGTTTTTGTTTAGTTCTCAAAATATTCATGAAGGAATCTCTCCTGGGAGTTTAGGAAATAAATAGCTTATCCTGGGCAGACTATTTATTTCCAGGATGTTTACTTCTGCAATCCATGCGATTGTAAAGTGCCTCCATTTCTCAAGCGCTCTTTCAGCTCCTTGGGGGCACATAATTTAAACCTAGCGACTTACCCCATATACTGACAGCCTGTTATTCCTAAATATTAAACTGGCAGCTCCAATTCTCTATTCATAGTGCAATTATTAATACAGCAAGAGAGGGTGGCTTGTGATTAGGTCTGAAATGCCTAGACTCACTGGAACCACAAGTTCAAACCCTGTTGAGACCACCTCTACCTTTCACCCCACAGTGCTCTTTGAGCTCTACAGCCTCAAGTCAGCTGTGAAATTAGGTCTGCCTGGTCAGCTAAGATCTTTGAAGGTCTACGGTTCATGTTTTGTGCTCTCTCAAATCTCTTTTTACATCTGCTGCTGCTGCTGCTGCCCTTCACCAGGGACCAAATGGTCAATTCCGCAGCACTGTGTGCAGAACAGCTGCAGATCCCTGTTGATGAAGATGATGGTCCTCTACCTGAACCACACCATTTCGGCTGGTGTAGTCATCATCTAGGAGCTGGTATTTAGGCACTACTTGCTTCAAGGCAAAATGTTGTCATTTCTACAATCATCATCTGTAAATGCTCTGAAAATCATAATATGGTAAAATAATTGTCATTTTATTCTGACTACTTTTGTTTCTTATAAAGAGAAACTATTTCATGGCAGGTTGAGCATTTGCCTTCTCGGTTTTTTTACTTAGGGTAAGAGAAGTTGTGAGAAAATAAAATCACGATGGAAACATACATTAAATCAACAACAGTCTTGGGACAAACAGATCGTGAATGTGCCATAAGCAACTATATGAGGCCAATAAAACACTACATATATTTCTGTGACTGAAATAAGCAGCAAGTAGTTGAGACTAAATAGCAATAAATGTAGCTTTTAGATACACTGGCTAACCTGTCTCTCTATGATTATTTCATTCTATACATCTATTTAGTAGTTTGCTCTATCAGCAACATTTCTAGTGAAACTTCCACAAAAATGCTAATGGTGACATTTAAGGACTCTCTTCAGCAAAGAATGCTGGGACATTACTGGGCTATAAGAATGGAAGTAACAGCTGAAGCCAAGTCACCTAATATTTAAGAGACAAGTGAAGACCATCAGGAGGAGCATCTAGGAGGACTGGTAAGGCTGTTGTGTTTTGTTAAAGTTGCTACAAGATGTATTCTCCAGCTGCAAGCTCCAATGTTCTTAAATGTTTTTCTATTTTTTTTTTTACATTTTTTTTTTTGCCTTTTTACATCTTTTATCTATGATGGTTTCACTGAAACAGCTGAGAAAGTTTGCTGTTTGCATGCACATGTCTCTGCAGTTCTATAAGAGGTGTGAGAAGATAAAAGCATTTTATTTTTAGCATTGGAAGCTCTGTTAGGGAACTTTCTTAAAAAGTTAACTCTGAAAGCAGACATAATTTTAATTGAAGACTTAAGATTTTCATTAGTGAAAAAAGGTGAGGTATTAAAACGTCCAGTTGTGAAATGTTTTAGGTTTAAATAAATAATTTTGCAGATTCCTTATACATTCTCTCTAATATTATTCATACAAATGTATTTGTATGAATAGGAGCTGTAGCAAGCTCCTATAATAATGACTAAGTGAAGTCAACTGGGCAAAACAGGGAGAGAGGGATCTGTTGAGGAACATTAAGAATAATGAGGAGCTGCTATTCAACCCATGGCTATAGGTTGAAAGTGCTGCTTATAAGGCATCACACAAACTATCTCCGTTAAAGAATGGGAGAAGTAGAAAAGGCTATTTGAATGTACCTAAAAAAGGAGGTTTCTTTTCCTTCTCTTTCTTGTTCTTTCTTTTTCTCCCCTCTTCCCTCTCCCATTCATCTCCTGAACACAGACAGTCAGTTTTGCTGTATTGAAAAGCTTAAAGGATCTTAATTATTTTATTTGCTCTGTGTTCTGTAGAAATACAAAGCAGATGTGAAACTCTGTTAAACCCATAGATCCTGCACAGGTGCAAGACATTCCTGAGGAGTAGAGAATGGAGGCCTTTGACTTGAGCAAATGCCTCTCTGCCTTTGATCTATGGGGTTTTGAATAAATTAACAAGTCTCCACCTTCTTCATGAGCTTCAGGAGCTCAACAATTATCAGCAATACTTCATCATTCTTTTAATTAAGATATTTACTTTTAATGATATCTGTACTACTGGATATATTAATATTTTTTTCACTTGTAGGAAGTCAAGTTCCCTTTCCTTTTTAATGGAAGCTGGGAGTGTTTAGCAGAATCCTTAACAAAGAAAGCATCTTGCTGGTGTTGTAGATTCAGATTAAAACATATAAAACAATTGTATTAGGATCAAGGTGAGGGCCAGCATAAGGACAAAGTCAAACAATAAGTAGGAGGGAAGAATAGGTTTGTGACTGCTTTTTTAGGAAAATAAATTTTTAGCAAGAGATGCTTGCCTGAAACCAGAACTTCCTCACTCATCTTCTCAAAGGACTTTCATTTTTCCTAACCTATGCGAATCCCTTCTCCATGCAGCAGTTATTTGTCTAGCCAGTGTTAGCAGCTGCAACCCAAAAAGCACATTACAGAAGACTAGCAGAGGAGGAAGCTGGTTGTTGTGTTGTGGGTGTGGCATTGGTCTATATTGCTCAATTTTCAATAGGACTTTCATACCCTAGGAAAAATATAGATTTATGCAAACAATAAATTCCATGTAATGGCAGATTGCTGCAAATAAAATAGGAATGCCTTGGATTTATGGTTTTTGTTTGTTTATTTTTGAATAGTTAGGTATCTTGTACTTGCATCGCTGTTCACAAAGAGAGAGTTTCCAGTTTTTCTTTTTTATCTTCTTAAGACAACAAACTTGACTTGGAGATGTCAGAGGAAGAAGATTCCTTTCTAAACGTTAAAAGATCTCAGAAGAAGAGAATGGTGAAACATAGCACTCCAGTGGACTCGATACTCTCAAGAACTATGCTATCTCTTGCAGACCTGACAAATCAGTCAATCAGGGACCAAGATGCCACTAAGAGACATTATGGATCCCCAATGCCAAAAATGGCTCTAAGCAAATCATTAGCTCAGGTATCATCAGTACATGTTGAAGCATACTTCCCTCAAGTAATGTCCCCAAAAGGACTTTCAGTAGTCTTTGACTTGGAAGAACCAAGTGAAGAGATCAGCCAAAGTTCTCGGGCTTTGTTTTCTAGAAGGAGACTTTCAACAGTGTTGGCCTCAGATGAATCTGCTGAAGATCCAAGCAATAAGACTGTCCTAAATGTGGAAGCAGAAGTTCCAGCTGAGGAGGTCACAGCAGCTCCCAAGAGTGCTCTTTCATGGTTGGTTACTGGGATACCAGGCATAAAAGATCCTCCAATAGCGAAAACAAAAAAGAAGAGAATAGATAAAGCTCTTGTGGTAACTATGTTCCCATTGTTATGAAATTCCTAAGCTATTTCCTACAATGTTGAGTATATCCAGATCTTCCTAGTAGTATGGGCATGTCTAACAAAATCTCCTACAATTTTAGCACTGAGTATCCATGGAGCATAAATGTATGACATGGTGTATATAATTCTTCTAAACACAGACTAGGTGGGAAGGAATTTAAAAAGCAGTATCTGCTTCACCTTGTGAACTTTCATGATCAGTCATGTATGCTAGTAGGGATAAAAGACACATTTTCTTAACGCATGCTTAAGAATTTGAAGAACTAATGTTTTAGCTTTAATAAACTTGAGACGTTTTCATACTAGCAATTAAAAATGGAGAAACAAAGGATCTAAATTCTTTTCTTTAATTCCTTTGGCATCCAAAATGTTGCATTGTTGCAAATGATATTTTGGATGCAGTTAAGTAAGGTGTAAGGTTTTCTGGGGAAGGCTTATTTTAGTAGATTTTACAGGGGCCTTTGTGTTTCTCTCTTTTTT
>JAVCKT010017676.1:2766-17857 GCA_032273925.1 Rhynchotus rufescens
TTCAGCTAAGAAGTCCAACATCGTAACTTTGAGCTGAGATTTCATAATTTATATTTTATTTGTAAGACAGAGAAATTCTGGTCCTAGGCCTTTGAACACGATATTTAAGGTCCATTACTCAGCAATGAGTTTCTTCTGAAATTATTTTGCACTTTTGCTGGCAGACGGGTGAATTAATAACTAGCGTATTTGGGATATGAGAAGTAGCTTCACTCCTAACCATCACTGAGCATTAAAAGACTCAAATTGTTACTGGAAAGATAAGTAATTTATTTTTTTGACCTCCTTTCCAAAAAAAGAAAACAGTGTGTGAAGCTTAACTAACAAACACAAACAGTAATTACATTAGGCTGTTTAAAAACTCAGAGAGTATCCCCTGACACATACTTAGACCAAAATCAATACAGTATTAATTAATAAGGGCTATCAAAAATAGTAATCAAGTTTTAACAGCAAACAACTTTCTGTCACATTTTATTACCCTGTATCATTTTTACTAATACGTGTCTTAGAGCTTCATGACTTTGAGTTCATATTATTTTCATGCTTCAATTAGAAAGAAGTAGACAGCCAGACTATCCAGAAAGGTAATGGAAAAGTCTTGTAGGGGGCTTAGTGTTGAATAGGATACTTAAATGAAACTTTCCAATACACTGTGCAACTTTTTCCTCCTTTTCCCTACTTTTACTTGAGGTCTTCTAAGAAGTAATATGTAGAAATGCAAAACTTAATCAGCTAAAAATATAGCAAATCCCACATATCATTTAATGCAATGCCAGGAAAGTAGAAATATATTTTCCTAACCAGAGGAAATTAACTAGGCAACAGTCCTATATCTATAATTTAAAGCTGTAAAATATGTATGGCAGAAACTAAAGCCACCTTTAAAGAATTCAGTGTTGCAGTGTATCACAAATTAATGAAATGGAGACATTTTTAGAGCACGCAGCACTGAAGATATTAAAAGGAGGGAAATATTTCACTGCATAGATCAGCCTGGTAAATACTTTTTAAATCAAGCTTTCTTCTCTGTTTGAAAGTGTAAGAATTTGAATAGTAGGGGAAAAACATACACAAAGACATTAACATTTCTGATCAAATCTCAAAGCCTCTCCATAGAAATTTGGAATATCTTACTCTATCATTGCATGCAAGTCTTTAATGTAGTCAGGGCAAAAACTGAATAAATCAAGAGGAAGGAATTATGGAGTCAGCTCTTACTTCATTTCTCCTAAAATGGAATGGAAAGCAACTTCAAATACTTTATATTCCACACTGTAGCCAAGCTGGGCACCACGGCATATTCAACTACCCCAGTTTTTTTAAATGCAATCAATTTACTGCTGCCAAATGCAGTAGGTTTATATACACCTGGGAAACATGCACCTACGGTGCTGATGAATTTCTCCTGACATTGCACTGATTTCAGGAGAATGTTATTTTAAATTGGCAGTAGAGAGACTGGCAGGGAAGGATAAACCCTGAGGACGGCTGAATCAAAGAGAATTTCAAAAGAATTTTCCTGATGGTTCTTGGATAATATCACATGTTAGCTATTTTCAAAGCCAATAGTTTCCAACGTACTTCCATTTATGGTATCAATAATTAAAAAATACTTCAGTGGGAGAAGAACTCACCTTATAGAGAAGAGAAACTGGAAAGCTGTGTTATTATCATGAATATTGGAGATGCAGAAAGTTTTGTCTCTGTAGAAAAGCTAAGGAAATAGGGATACCTTATCTGCAGCTCTGGAGTGGTTACCACAAAATGGGAAGAAACCACAAGAGCATGCCCAGAGTGTTACTAGAACATGATTAGTTGGAATTAAGGACAGTTGCTCAGCTGCTTTGAGCAGAAAAGCCTAATGAAGTCACCTGAAGATTTGGTCTTGAAACCCAAACTACTAAGAAAAGCATGGTGGAAGCTGTTTGGGATCAAATCCAGAAGTTCTTTTTTTAAAAAGAAAATTAAATTACCAAAACTTAAACGTCATTGAGTTGCACTCCCTGCCAGCTACTAACGAATTTTTAACATCTTTTCTCCACCCCACTGCAGACATGGGCACCCTGAACCGTGTGGCACGCTCATGTCTCATTGTAACTCACAAGTCAAGGGGCTACAAAGAAAGGCGTAGGGCAAGAGCATTGATAAATGCAACTTAACATTCCTGCAGCTCCTTGCAGCAGGGCAGAGCAGCGAACTCCCTTCCTCCTTTTACATGGGTGTCAGCTGCTTCAAAGGAATTCCTCGGAGCAGGCAGGAGCCTGGCTCACTCCCAGCTTATGCATCATTTGTGCCTGGCGGTTTCTGGAGCCCTGCTGCAAAGGAAAGGCTTCCTCCAGTTTCCGACACGCCGGGGAACTTTCCGCAGCGCCTTCCTCAGGAGCGCTGAAGCAGGTCGGCTGGGCTCGTTGCACCTCATATTTGCCTCTGCTTTCCTCCTTCCGCTGCATGATGGGCTCAGTTCAGTCCAGGTTAGGTATAAATGATCTATACCTGCTCAGCTTAACATACAAATGTGTCACCAGAAGCTGACATGAATATCTTTTCCCCATGCCCAGGACAAGAACTCCTTGCCACCACCAGTCTGTGTAGCCCAGGGCTGAGCACTCACATCTCAGCACACCTGATGGTCCCACCCCTGAGGGCACTGCACTTGTTCCTCCTCGCTCAGAAGTCATCCAGGGCAAGGCAGGAGGCCGTGGCGGTCACCATGGTGGTGGGTGCTCAGTGCAGTGCACAGAGGGGATCCAAGCCAAGAAGAATGAGTTCAGCTTCATACCCACTACTGAAGCTCTGGGGGAACATGCTGCAATCACAAGCCCTGGAAATTGCACGTCTGCCACTAACATTATGATTTTTGGCGTCTCATAAACCATTATTTATACGTTTAGTCACTCGTGCCTCAATGCCTCTTTTATTGGCACTAATGGAATTATTTTACCTTGCAATAAATCTCATTAATTGGCTGATCAGTTTTTGGAAAATTACCCATTAGTAGCATCTGGAGAAGAGCTGTTGTAGTACCTGCATGAGATCACCAAACAATGTGTGGCTAAATGTATGGGAACTGGTTTGGGAAATTTCACAAACAAAAAATGATGCTCTCTCAGGACCGATTGGCATTCCACAGGGGTCACCTTTCTTTTTTGAATTTATTCTTGCAATTAGGTAATAAGGTTCTGGGGGCTGAGAGCACTTGTCATGCACGGAGGACTCTCCTACTCTAAGGCTGACTAATCTTCATCAAATTGTATTTGTATGTTCAAAACTAGACTTTCTAATCCACAGGTGAAGATTTTCCAATCTAGGAATTATATGGAACTATATGCCTAATTAGAAATAACTAGGAATTTTATGCCTAACTCCATCTCTTTCAAAAAACTCAGCTGTAAACTCTTAAGTAAGTTGCTGTCTTTCAGCAACAGGCTCCTTTGGAAAATGCCTTTACTGAGAAAAAAACTGAAAAAAATGAGAAAGAAACTGAGTAGGCACTCAGTTATATTACCTGTGCAAAAATTTTACATTTTCTTTCCTACATAATCAATTATTGTAGATTTTTTGAGTAAATATCAGAATACAAAAAATATATTTCTGAAAAAAATGGCAAGATATAGAAAGCTTTCCCCCCTTTTAATGCTGAATGTGTACCAGCGTAGTTATTGGAAGCTGTTTTAGTATTTGACTATTTTGATTCATCTAACTAATTGCTGTGTTGATTAAACTGAAGTTCTGAAACAATTGCTACTTTATGTGATAACATCTACACAAAAACCCAACTTAGTCAGTGCTTTCATTGCTCCAATGTACACAGATCTCATCAGAAATTACAATGATGGAGGTATTGTAAATTTATTTTACTGAAATGTCTCATATTCAGTTATTCTGTTTCCCAGCTTTCCTTTTCTCTTACTAAGAAAGAATTCTATGGTACCTTTGGTACCTTTATCCAAGATCTTAGTTTGTATTATGATTAAGACCATCATAGATATTTTCCTTTTCTTTTTTCTTCTACAATAGAGGAAGTTTAAGATGAAAAAAATGAAAAATGTGCCATGTTCGCCCTTGAAGTTATAGTCAGAATTGTGACAATGGTTGTATCACACTGTATTGTTGCTTTTATCAGCAAGTGCCCTGAGCCTACATTAACATAATTGCAAACTGCATAAAAAGTGAACATGCAAAAATGTGATGCAATTGCCAATAGCCTCAAACATCTGTCCCAACAAAGTGTTCCTCCTCCTTATTTTAATTCTTATTATTCTAACAAGGTTAGTGAAGGAGAAACCATGTCACAGATGATATCTACATTTAGAGTGTCAGAACAATTATTGATGCAAAATTGTTATCCAAGCAAATATGTGTCACATTTTGTTCACTTCCCATAACACCTGTTCTTTTTGCTAACACATTATTCCCACTTAAAGCCAGAACTCATTAGTCCCAGTTAAAGCCAAACTGAAAGCTTAATATGAACACACAGCTGAAAAACTGAAAAGTCAACCGAAAGGTAGCACCGTTCAGTGCCATGAATGGCTGAAGCTGGTGAGCAACGAACTGCTGCAAGAGTGAGAATTGAGAAGTTGTTTATGGAATGAATGAAGGAAATGAAAACAAAACAAAACAAAACAAAACAAAAACCCAGATCCGGATCCAAACAGCAACATATTAAAAGTCACCCAGTCTACAGAATGGAGATCAAAGAGAAGCACTGTTCAAACCATCTGAGCTCCAGTCGCAATGGCACTGAGACCATTGCAACACTACGTCAGAAAGTCCTACGCTTTCATA
Organism: Rhynchotus rufescens; assembly: GCA_032273925.1. Taxonomy (NCBI): domain Eukaryota; kingdom Metazoa; phylum Chordata; class Aves; order Tinamiformes; family Tinamidae; genus Rhynchotus; species Rhynchotus rufescens. The sequence continues at coordinate 7,558 of JAVCKT010017676.1, forward strand.
ACCAGTCACCAAAAACTCAGTAGAGGACATCATGGTTTATCTCTTCAATAGACACATAAAAAACCATTACAGAGAAGATTGCTTAAAGCATTTTACTTTTGCCTACATTTTTTCTATCTCTCTCTGAGGTTTTCCCATGCACAACCCACCCATCCCAGTGCACGTTGAGTGCCACCCTTCCATTACTCCCTTAACTGTGTGGGTTTGCCACTGAAGAGAGTCAAACTTATATTTCTGTGATACTTGAACACACATTGTGAATTCTAGGGCATCTGCCCTGCAGACATACCGCTAACTGTAACCCCAGGAGGCTTAAAGAAATATCAGCACTCAAATTCATAGAGTAAAGGTCTGAAGAGGCAGCTCTGTGAACGGATAACTGCCCGGGGCTTTGCCAAGCACAATATAGCTGTCACTTGTTATTATGTGAAAGATTTTCTGGGGAACAGTGTTTTTCATTTTGCATGTCAGAGAGAGTGAAAAAAAAAAAAAAAAAACCCACATTTAGACAACCATCTCTTTAAGAAAAGAGAAGAGCGCGGCGGAGCTCACTTACCGGGGCTGGTTATTGTCAGGAGGTCAAGCCGGCGTTTCTGCTGAAAAACAAATTATAAAAAGAATTGTTAAAAGGGGACTAATTTTAGTGGGTCAGATTAGACCTGCAAAGTAAGTGTTCTGACATTTATAGCAGAATTAATTATGAGTTACACGTCTCTCAGTGACTCTTTTGGATGGGATTCATGTCTACCTTATGGGGGAGAGAAAAATTTTATCTCGATTCTTTCAATGTGTTTTTATTTACACTGATAAAGTGTTTCTATTTTTTTTTCTTGGAACTTATACTTGAAATGGATAGCTAGAAGCACAGGTGGTTGAGGATATTTATAAAAGTAATTTCTCATTCCACAGGGAAGCAGACAAGGAACCAAGACAAGAAACTCCAAGTTCTTTATTCATATCAGTCACTGACTTATAGCCTGTATGTGATCAAACACAATTATTTTGCCTTGGGGTGAACCTTTCAAAGCCATGTAAGGGGATCTAGACAAAGTCAAGGCTGATAAAAGGAAACTTCTTTTCATGCAAGCACAAGCACAGTCAGCCCGTGGTACTCTGCCACTACATACCCTTCATGTTAAAAGCTGACCAGACCTCATCAGTGTTGGGTATTGGTATAGACAGCAAAATACAAGAAATTATAATGGCAAATATTAAGTTTAAGCATAAAAGTGACATCTGTAACGGATACAAGCCTTCACAAGCAAAGCAAACAATAGTTAGAGATGGTTAGGACAATTTTTTGCCTGGAAGCAGATATCTCACCAACACATGGTGGAAGTCTGTAGTGAGATTCAGTTCATCTGTAATACCTGTTCCTAACCTTTGAAAGCCTGCCCCTCCTTTATCCCTTGAGGGCTTATCACTGAAATCCATGTGTTTCTTGACTGTCATCATCCTTTACAACCTTTCTGTAGGCCACAAAAGCTTTCTACCACCAATAGCGTTTTCTCCGTCTCCCAGACACAAATAAGTGCCTACACTTTGAAGCACTTTCTAACTACTATCTTCTCCCTAAAAATCTCCTTGCCCAACACTAGCCTGTCTAGCTGGCATCGCAGATTATACTGTCCACTTTAATTTCTCTCTCTTAATCTGCTCAATAACGTCTGTGTTACTTTCATTTATTGTCAACCCTATTGATCTTTTTCTAATCTAATTCTCATCATTGCATTCATGGTATTCCCTGGGTGACAGCTGAAAGTCCTTGAGGAGGAAACATTGACTTGGTGTTCCCTACAGTGAATGTTCTTCCTTTGAAATTATGACTGATGAAACTCCTTTCCAAACTCATTATTCTTCTCAAAGTAGAGCAACACTAGCTGAAAAGTGAGGACACAGTTCATCATCAGCCAAATTTACCTGAGCTATATGCCCAACAGTGAATGCATCCTAATAGAATGACAGAGTGGGATGTCAGGACCAAAAGTACCCCTACTTTTTCTGAAACTTTTTGATCTTTACTACCTTAATTAAGGTACAATGCAAATTTTTTTTTGTGTGAGAAACCCCCTTCCTGTCTGTTTATATGGTTATTACTTGTTCTTGAATCTCTAACAAGTCATTTTGAGTATGACTTTGGTAGTGTGCTGGATCATGTTTGCTTTATTATAAAACAATAAAGGCCAGCCTGGTCAGTTTAACAGTTAAAGGGAGCAGAAGACCTTGTGTCATCTGTGTCACCTCCAATAGAGACAGACATAAATGCTGTCTCTACACTTGGAGGTTAGCCTACTCTGCTGTCCTTTCCCAGTGAGAAAGAAAGCAAAGAAAGTGAAATAATATAAGCAAAGGACCCTCTTCTCCAGCAGAGACCAAGTGAAGAAACTGCTCCTAAGGAGTTAAGTTTTATGTAGGTAGTGTGCCTTAGTATGATCCATGTGCACAAAGCAACAAAATGCCAGGGTGTAGCACAGATTGGGCCAAAAGCTTTGTTTACATTTCTCAGCACAGCTGGAATTAGAAAGGCTCCATATCTAATGAAAATCTAAAATAAAAATAATTAATAAAAAAATCCAAAATCTATGCTGAAATCTGGTATGTTGGGGAAAAAAAAAAAAAAAAAGAAAAGGTGCAATCAAAGAAGACAGCAAATTGTAGAGTGTTGGAATAGATGGAAAGGCATACAGCCCAGCTGGGCCTCAATGCTGACTTAAATTTATTAACTGGTATTAGAATAAACATTAAAAAAAAACATAAATAGCTTAGCTTGATATCAGAAGAAAAGCATCTAGTATTAAAAAGAAAAATGGAAATAAAATGAAAAAATATTATAGGCCAGATGTACAGCTTATGATTTTTGTTTCTCATTTGGCTACATTTCTCCAACTTCAAGTGGATCAGCACTGATCTTTGGCATCTCGTACCTGACTGCTGCAAGAGATTTGAAATGCCACCACATCCTTGGCATTGGCTCTACCCAAATTCACCCGTCTGGAAGAGTCTGATCGCTGCCCAACTGTGGTAGTTAACAGAGCAAAGCTTCCTCTGCTTTGACCTTCAGCAGACCTTGAGGACATTCCTCCTCCACAATTTAGCTCCACTAGAGGAATGTAGGAATACTCCCCCGAACCCGGGAAGGAGGACAAAATTTGCAGCAAAGTGCAATTGAGAATCATGCATTGAAGCATGCAGAAATGCTCTAATTATACATGCTGAATTTCCAGAAATCCAGCCCTGCTCTCTGATCTCAGAGGCCAGCTCTCTGCAGTTTCCAGGGCTCAGCTGGATGCAAGTAGACTAGCAACCACAGGGATTTATTTTTTTATTTATTTTTTTTAATACAAGCACACTTATGATTAGTTAAAAAGCAGCAGAATTTGAATTTGAAAAGAGAGACATTACAAGTGTCACAAAGATTAATAAAATAATTGCATCAGAAGTATCATGGCTGTGGGGCTTTATGTATTCTCCTCTCCCTTCCGTGCTGAAAGATGCAAATTGCAGCTGTTGCCCCCCCTCCAGCATGTTCACCCTCTCCCTGTTTTGACAGATTTCTTGAAAGACTCATCTCCACAAGATGTCTGGCTTTTTTGTTCTGCCTTTAGTAATTTTCCGCTCCTCAAACACCTGCCCCTGCAGAAATGCTTGGGACTGGCTCAGTCTTCAGGCAACTGACTGTCCCAAAAATTCCCACCTGATCGGAGAAATGTGATGACTACAAATCCTGGTGGGGGAAGAAGTGGCAGTTTCCTGTATTAGTAACACTAGATTTCAGCTACATTAGCAAAAAAGCATGCCATGCTAAATATTAAAATGATTTCCACAGTGTCGACCATAATTTACAAGCAGCAAACCAAGATTTCCTGTATCATCACAGCATCTTCATCGCTATAATCTCATCCTACCCTTAAGGAGCAGCAGTCTCATTTTCGCTTTTCTGTCTCCTTTGCAGGCCATGTGAAGGCCCAAAGGCAAGCAGAGGCCATGGTGATCCATAGCAGCTTCCCACCACCTACATTTTTGCTGTCACTGGTGCTATCCAGGGGCATGGTCCCTACCGTGTATTAGGGCTCAGCAGCGAACCTGACCTGGATCGTGTTCACTTCCACAGAATTAACACGCTCTTTAATTAATGCAGTAAGCACTGATGAGTAATAAATCATACTAAAACACAAGGAGGGCAATTTTTTAACAAATTAAGCACTGATTCATTTAATAAATATTAATCTATTGAGCATCAAGAATTCATTACATTTTAGCAAACCAGTTGAAAAAGCCTAGCTAAGGTTTAAATGCGCAGAATGGTCCCTGTTCACCCATAATATGCACTTATTTTTAAGTAGTTCATTAATTTATCAAGTTAAACAACTTCCCTAAAACCAAGTCTGGAAGATTATTCAATTGCAGTACACAGTTTCCTTGACACAAATTCTGACTCATGTCTCAGGTTGTTTCCTGAATTTCTCCTCATAACTCCTTTTCTGAGCAACCCCCTTCTCATCCTTGATACTGATGACCTTTAATGTAATTACAGATTGGTGTCATTTAATTTTCATCATCTCAAGTAAATCAGGGAGAGTTGCAAAACTAGAAAAAAAAAATGTTGGGGGGTGGGGGTGTAAAATTAACTCATTCATTTAAGTTTAGCTTATCTACAAGATGTTCTTTCACACTTTGCTCCCCACAAAGTTCCTCCAGCCTTTTATATAGATGTGGGATGTGCTGCACTTGCTTTGACTCTTATCTACAGATTAGCAAAAGAGAAGGAAAGCAAGCCAGATGCTAAGATGCCCCATGAGACTGATATGGAGCTGTTTCTGTAGCAACCGATGATTTCCTTCTCATGTAAGAATGAGCCTCGTCATATCTAATTCTGAATGTATCTGGGCCTCACTTGCCAGCCAAAGCTGTGTCAAGTATAAAGTCAATATAGCCAAAAAGAGTGATTAAAGGAAAAAAAAAGAAAACAAAACATAAAGTCATCTTCCTCTTCCTACCTTCCTCCTCCAGATGGAATACGAAGGATGTCCTTCTGTCCTTCTGCCCCTGGCATTGTGCAGGGATGCAACACAGAGCTGATGGTGGCAGCCAGTCATCTGTGTGCCCTGTGCCCACCTGGGCTGCAAAGGGCTCTGAAACCATCTTGCTGCTACCACACATGAAACTTCACGTCCGGAGTGGGGCACAGCACCAAGTTAAAAGGCTGGTCCCGGGTTCACTTCATGATGCTGCTTCCCCGCAGTCCCTGATACCAATAAGACTTTCCCCTAAATGCATTTTATCCTACCCAATCTCTCCTATTCATCTCTCCTATCCAATTTTTATGTGTTTGGAACAAGTGTCCTTCCCTAACACTTTCAATCTACCACACAGTTTAGACAGTTTAAAATTGAAATCAAGTGCATGATTTCTTGCCTATCACAGAAAGTCTGCAACACCCTGTTAATTTTATCTTTTTCTTTTAACTTTGTCTGAATTAGCACTGCTCTTCTATAAACAGACTGTTTGAGTTGACACTAGAGTAATGGAAACCAGTGCATCCACTTGCAAAACCAGGCTGGTATTTCCTGAAGGGTCTGCTGGGCTGAGTTCTGCCCCAGCTGCTTTGCTGTGTGATGGGTGAGAAGCTGAGTGCCCCTCACATGAAGCTCTGCTCACATGCAAAGACATTTCTGTGGGAGGGGAGTGTAAACTCTTTTAATTTATATCTAAAGGAAATCTTCCTCAGCTGAATACTGCCTCATACACATAATTATCTCCTCCAGCAGAGAAATGCAATTTTCAAATGTAGCAGATCATAATGATATTGCTTCATACATTAATAGGAGGTCTTCAAAATTTGGCTGACAAGTGGTAAAGGACCCTTTGAAGAGGAGAATGGTGTAAGTGACACTTAATAAAAGCCAAGAAACACTACTCTTTGAATTTCCACTATAACGTCTTGCAATACAGGGGTGTAGACACCACAAAGCTTCAGCACAATGACATGTCATGAAGATGAAGATGTAATACTCGATGTAGTGCTGAACAAAGGAGAATGCTGAGGGTCTTTGGATTTTTTACCATCACTACTTTTGTTTCAAAAGATGCTGGAACGCAAAATATTTGAGCATCAGAGGTGGGCTGAGGCAGTGATACCCTGCACCGTGACAGCACCTAACATAGAATATAGCCCTGTTTTCTCTACCATAGGCAAGTCAAGTGAGGAAGTAGCCATCATCCTACATGGAGAGAAAAGGCCAACAGATTATGTAAGAAATGCAAAAGGGAAAGAAGTCAACTCAGCACGTGATTTTTGCTTTGCAGAATATAAAATGGATCTGAAATTGTGATTTATAAATTGTTTTGTGACTCTTTTTGGTGGTTTGTAGTGGCAAGGGTTATTGGAAAGTTTAAGAAATATTTCGGATTGATCAACAAGGTAATAAATTTTCTAAAGAACATCTAGATAAAGAAAGTGTTGGAAAAGAGTAAATATAATTATATGTATTTTACACCTCTGTCAATTTTCTTAAATGCAAGTTTCTCTGTTTATACACTCCCTTCATTCAGAGTGCATCACTCATCTCCAAAATAAGAATCTTGATTTTAGCGATGACTTCTATAAGCTGCTAATTCAAATACGGTTAGAATGGATAATTTGACTGGATAATTTATATATTTTTTTTTTTAAATTAAGTTATGCTGCCTTGCCAAGTAATAATCTTTCCTTCCTGAAATCACAAGCTTTTTTTGTTTGTCTAGTGAAGCAAGATCTCACATTTTCCACTTCCTCTCTTATTAGCTGCTATCGTTTCATGGTATCATGATAAAACGAAGCCGTCAGCTTGTTGACACTTGACTGGAATGTCAGCAAATTGCATCTGCTGTAGCTGGCACCGTGGAATCAATTATTGATAATATAGGTGTGGGGGAACATTTATAAAGTGGTTTGGGATATGTTATCACTCACACTAAGAGCCATAATGAGCATTTTAAACCATTTTAACAGTGACCTCTGCAGACATTTGATCTTTGCAATATTTGGTAATTCAATTCTGGTTTAGAATCAAAACCAAGTCCAAATGGTAAAAGACAGCATGGATCCATTAAGCTACTTTACTCATCCTTCCAGTTCACATACTCTGCTACTTCATATCTAACACCTGTTTTTTCCCTCCATAAAACCTATAAAAAAGAAAAATCTATATTTTCTCTTTTTTTTTATTTAGAAATGCTATCAAATGAGGAGCTAAAATATTTTTCTCCCCCTTTAAAAATTTATCTCAAGAACACGCTTGTGCCAAATGTATTATTTATTACAACACTCCTCCCTGTTTCTTAACATCTCATTGCGCTACACATCTATTTAGAAAGACCATTAATACAATGAAAGTTATGGAAAAAGTAAGAAACCATACAAAGTATCCCTGGGCGCCTCTAAGCACATACTCCCTAGTACTTATGGTAGATGTCTTCTATAGTAGATGGCAGATGTCTTCTATAGTAGGTGGCAGTCACAGAGTAATTGATGAGTGGATGATTGCAGAAGACACTAGATCTCTGCCCAAAGCACCACCCACACCAAGGCCATTTGCAATGTGCAAAACAGTCCGTTTTACTGGTCATACAAGCTCCCAATCTGTTCCGCATATTCTTGAGTGACATCTACTGGTGCTTTGTCTATAAGTTGCTTTGTTTACATATGAAGCACTCATAAAGATAGTATTCAATTCTTACTGAACTACTTGAAGCCAAAAAGAAAAAAAAAAATCTATCAGTTTATGTTCACTGTAAATATTTGCAATCATAACGAAAAAGTCTTTAAGACTCTCTTATCTCTGGAGGGAAGGAGAGAAAGAATGAAGAGCTTTGAAATGAATTGATCCTTAACTCCACCACTGAGAGCTAGGAAGGCCAAAAACCTTAAGGTTTTCTGTTTCTACTTTTCCATCTAAAAAAATGTGTCTTATCTACTTCAGGGAAGACATAAAGATAGCTTCAGAGTAACATTATTGTGGTGAAATATACGTGTTTTGAGCGTACAGTGGTGGTGTGCATAAGAGGGCATGCTTTATTAGCTAATATTGTACTCTGCTTTTCACCCAGGTCAATGTACAACAAGCAAATCCAATCACTTCACTGAACCAAAATTGTCCAACTTGACTCCAAGCTCTCAATTTCATAAACTTGTATCTTCCCAGTTAATTCGAAACTGAAATCCTGAGACAAACTCTTAATCTCAAGTCACTCTGTGCTTACAGGTTTTAAATGAAACACACTTATAAATACTGCAAGGGTTTGTGATACAGTCATTCCACATTTGCTCTCAGCATTTTCAACGGTTTGTTTTGGTAACAAAACATCATGTGGGTTTTTCATAGTTGGGTGTATTATTATGTAAATTGCACAGCCCTGGTTATAATCCTGTGCTTGTGACATCAATTACTTAATACCTATAGAGATTACTGTATTGCCACAAACAGAGGATTATGTCTTAAAGTACACAGTAAGCAGCAGGAGCTAATAAATTCGTGTCTTTAAATTTTATTTATTTTGAAAAAAAAAGAGTAAACAAGGGCAGGAAAACTATACAGACCCCACACAGTGCCATTAACAACAAAAATCTATACTGGATGCAGATTGCTTCTGAGGCATTGCTATTCTTTAGTTGTGAATTTAAGTCCTGCGTTAAGTATTACTAAGGAAAGGAGAGGCATTTGGTCAGAGAAAAAGGACAGATTAGTGAAAGTAATTATGAACTTTGAGAGCCCACCATTTGTTGGGGAGGTAAGGAACAGTGTTCAATGAATGTTTAATTAGAAACAAAGCATATCTACCTATACGAGTAATGGGATATCGACTAACTAGCCACTGTTTATATGTTGTTTTAGATAACAGCCAAGACAGATTAACCCCAACATATACAATTTTAAAACTAAACCTGCAGTTGCAAGCAGAGTGTGATCACATGCAGAAATCAAGAGGTTCAAGTACCAGTCTGGACTAGGAGCTTCAACTTCAGTTCCCTTCATCCCAGCTGAGTACTCTGATCCGATTGTTTCTGCTGATCCTTCTTTTGCTATGTATGAATACTAAATATTTAGTGAAGTTGGGACTTAAGCCCCAAATCCAACAGCCTGTGTGAGTATCCCAACTATCAACTAGTAGCATTTGTTCTGCTCTTTCCAAGAAATTAATAGTTAATTCAAAAAGAAAGACATGGTTCTTAAATAGCTGGCATAAGTGGCAAGACCATTATCTACCTAATAGAAAGAAAAAGATTGATCATTCTGAAAAAAAGAAAAAAATATCTACGACGAAAAAAACAAAACCAGAACTTTGAGGGAGCCACTGGGAAGGACAGGATGAGTTTTGCAGCATGAGACATTTTCACTAGAGGTTTCCCTCTCTGTAGAAGTTTGATCCTTGGTTGTGGAGCAGCTCTCACCAGCGCTCATTCTGCATTAACATGCTGATCAGGACCATGGCTAACGGGAAAACAAAGCTCTGAATTACAGCGCTGACAGGATCCACTTCCTAATACACCTGGGTCCAGTCAAAGGAAACGCGTCTTTGATAAACTTTTAAGGAACAGGACTCCTGTGGTTTCACACCATAAGGAGAGTAATACAAATGCAAGGAAGAAAAAGACATATAAAATACGCAGCGCAAGAGTAGAATTGCTCCTGAATACCAAATTTCCCCCAAATGATTGCATTTTCATGCATAAAACCTATGGACTGTGTGTTAGAAAAGGTGCTATGATCCATCAGCAGCATGGAAATAAACATGAGAGAACGCAACTTCTCTTGGTTACCATTTTCTCTGATTCCCTCGAGCCTCTCTCCCTCCCTCCTTCCCCCTCCCAGAGCTCCCTGCCTGGGCTTCTGATTTTGTGTGAATTATCTGATTGTGTTTGTTATCTTAGGACTTATTTTCTGCTAACGTATCGGAGTTTGCGAGAGACGCAGGCGAGATGTGGGAGAACACAGCCCAGGAATTTCCAGATTGCAGCAGCTGATGGTATTCTGCAATACAAGCAAGCATTCAAAATATATTCTCTTTCAACTCAAAGATGACAATGTTAAAAGGCAACTGAGTGACTCGTATTCAGTGGTAGTGCATAATGTTTTATTTAGAAGAAAGCCATTGCATTTCTGGTATCTCCTATTCAAATATCTCAGAAACTTAACAAACATCCAGCAGTTTCTTTCAGCTCCAAAAGCAATCCAAACTTTTGTCCATAAACCGTGAATAGCTGGACTTTCTGTATAGCAGGGAGCAGAATAAATGCTGGGAGAAATTTATATATGGAAAA
>JAVCKT010017677.1:5815-16978 GCA_032273925.1 Rhynchotus rufescens
TTTTTAATATCATTGAAAGTTCTGAGCACGAGATAACAAATATTTGTTACCTTATCAACAGTTACAAATATAAGCACTGAAGATTTTTATAATTTCACAGATTCTACTTCAAGTTAACTTTTTCTTATTCTGAATTAATGTCCTCATTAGACTAGAGAAAATCTATTTTCTGTGATTGGAGATGCTTTTTGCTTGTCCTGGCTCAAGGTTGCTTAAAATAGGGTATTAATACCACTTCAAACAGTATTGAGAATGGACAGTCTTTTTCCTCACTTTATATAACTTACTGGCTAGATAAGAAGTTTTTGTATCTGTTGTTGTTGCTCAGACTATGTTGCTCATAGTTTGGTGTTGTCCCAAAAAATACAGTATTATCCCTCTGTGTATGTCCCCTGCAAGAGAGACTTGCCAAAGTGGATGTGCTCCATGCAAATGCTCCATTTTGGGGTACCTACATGGTGTGTTCAGTGGTTCATGGTATGTTCAGTCTGAGAGAGTCTGAGCTGTGGTAAGAGGTACTGAGGATATTGAAGATGGTATGATGTGCTTTTCTGGGCCCCAGAAGAAGGCTTCTCTTGCATCCATCTTCTCAGTGTTTCCTGATGACTAATCCCTGTGGCTCACTGCTATGAATGAGAGTTGTTTTGGAAATTGCTCTCAAGTGCCCTGCCTAGACATTTACCTGCCATAGGGTCCAGTTTGCGTTTCAAGTCCAAGCGGCTCAATATAGGTGTTCCAGTGCTCTGTTTTGGTACTAAGTCCCTTTCTGGACTGAATCCTTGGTGCATTGCCCAATAAAGCAAAAACTTGCTTAAAGATCACAGTTTTTCATGCCAGCTTAGATCAAAAATTGTAAATGTCAGGCCAAAGTTACTGCAGTATGTTTGTGAGAAAATTACTTCTCTGTCATCTGAAAGGTACATTTAAGTAAGAAGAATTATCATTATCCATATGTAATGCTAGAAAAAATAACTGTGTAAATAACCTCCACTCTGAAATGAAAGCATTAGAACAGCTGAGAATTTCAAACTGAATCTGAGTCATCTTGTTTTGCCTCCTGTGGGCAATGCATTTTCCACTGAGGGTAGGATTGCCCTTTCTTACTTGACTGCCTGATGGAGAACTATACTTTACAGAATCTAGATGACAGCAGAAATAATGTTGTGACTGGTAACTCCATATTTTTGATATATTTTTGTTAATCATCTCTCTAATTCTTAAATGATGAGAAAAAACTTTGGCCTTTGGTGTCTTTTTTTTGTTTATTTTCTTTAGTAAGCAGCTAGCCTCACCAGCCAGGTCAGAGGGTGTGTAGACAATACAGGAGATATGCAGAGCCACTCTAATCTTCCTCATTTGAGTAGCCCTGTTCATTTATTTATTTTATGTAAGGATTTTATATTTATCTGATCAACTGCAGGACTAATGTTAGAGATTCCACTAGGCACATTTTCCACTTTTTATGACTAGTCTATAAAGCAAACTGGGGTTTGACTGCATTGACAAAGGAATGAACAATGGCAAAAAGTCTTTTGAAGCTGCCAATACCATCCCATCCTAAAATCCGAGGTTCAGATAAGCAAAGCACATTTTAAATTCATTGTTATTGAATCTGCTGATCTCTCAGCATAGTCAAGTTGATGATCATGGCATCATGCAGAGTAGTACTACACACCATGGTCACCTATTGGAATTGTTTTATTGGAATTGTTTTATTGGAATTGTTTTATTGGAATTGTTTTATTGGAATTGTTTTATCTGGAGAAATAAATGATGGTTCTTGGAAAAGGAGCTAGCATTTCATTTCAATGGGAATTGGATTATGTGCCTCTTAGAGCTGCAGTTAACCTTTAAAAAGTAATAGCTTCCACAGTGACCTATTGAACCTGAGGAGAATTGAAAAAACAAATGTAAAATTTAAAATTCGGAGTTGGGAAATGTCCACTAGCTTGCACTGGGCAAATACATAATTCCTTTATTGCTGCTGCTGGTTGTTGGATCAGCTCTCTTCTTTGAGTGCAGTGCTGTTTCTACTGAGATAACAAGAGTAGGTTGGTTCCCTTCAGATCAAAATGTGATGTTACATATTTAAACTTTCCTCCTTAGGTTAAAGAAAATCTGGTAGCAGTGCCAGTGTGCCCAGGATTTATCAGTGCTCAGGTAGATATGTGCCTGACCACAGGTGCCAAAATGTGCAACTGCTGATGAAGTCAGTAATAGGTAGCTTGCATCCCCTGTCTTTTCTTGTTCATTTCTCTAGCCCTGGACCAGAGCTGTTTGTGAGCAAACAGCCTAGATGTTACAGTAAATGGCAGTATGGATTGTGCCATTTATCTGTACAGGTAAAACTGTGTATAGAAGTACTTGAAGAATAGGAAAGATGGAGAGAAAACAGAAAGAATTTGACTGTCATTTTTTGTTGACATTAAAATGAAACAAATTCTGACAGCCCTTCCCCCAGGTCTTCCCTCTTATGTAAAAGAAGCAGAAATCCTAAGGTGCTAAATAAAAGCTGCTTAGTCTGTAGTGGTTGCTGAGCTTAGTCTTGATCATAATACACAAGCAGGGCACAGTGTCAGCAGCCCATGGCACTAACTATGCAGTCTCTGTACAAGAAAAGTTCTGTCCAGGGGCAAGATGTGGATTTTATGGGGTTGGGTCTGGTTTTGACATTTTATTTTAACACAATTAAGATGTGTCATACTGAATTTCATCCTTCTGAAACCCTTTCCCCCGTGACAAAATCAAACCTACTCCATGATTCAGCCACTTGAAAACAGTTTTCAGAAAGGATTTATTTTGCATGCTTGGGTTTGGTTGATTCTTTTATAGAGAAAATGCCATGTTACTTAAGGAACATGAAGCAATTTTGCAGTAAAATGATGTAAATCAAAAGGTTTTTAATTCTGTTGGGAAAGATTCTCTCTCTGTAAAGTCAGACATAATTACATAATTGTATCTGGGCTCTGGATAGGATCATCGTCGGACTGCTGTGCCGTCTCCTTTGGTAAAATTCCTGCTCCAACTGCCACTTCAAATGCTCTTAGATGACATAAGACTTGCTAGCACAACTAGAAATGTGTGCATGTGCTCATCTGTGCTTGGCTGTTGTCTAGGAGCACATTTAGGTGAGATGCAGGTTTTCGTTGTTCTGCTTTCAGTAAGTTGTTCTGAAAATATGCAGAGATTCACTCGTTGATCCAGAAAGGCAGAAGACACCTGAAACTGGGAATCTTGCGAAGAAACCTGACCTGTCAGCTGTGGGAGAGAAAAGATAACATCCCTTTTCATCCTCTGGTTGCTGCTTAACAGATGATAATTTTAGAAATAGGTTTGGATCATTTCTGCCTCTCTAACTCCTCAGATGCCCCAAATTCTTAATGCACTGCTAGTATTTATAGTTACCCTGCAGCCTCTGTGATAGATGCAAACTTTTCCCCTGTACTGAAATAAGAAAAATAAATAGAATTAATCATTGTCTGAAACAATAGAAGTTAATGCTGTCTAAAAATCTTGTGCATACAATCAAATTTAAGCTTTTTAATTATTTTAAAACCGATTAATATTTCTAACCCGATTTGTTGGTGAACCTTTAATCTTTTATGCTAGGCTGTACTTGAGAAAAAGGACTTGAATTCCTTTTCTGAATTCAGGTAGAATATTGAGAAGTTTAGAGTTGAGCTTGTATTTTGCAGTTGCTTTCTTCCAGTTACTCTAATATCATGTGTAAGTATCTCAGAAAGCTTTTCTCTCCTAAAAATACAAGTGTGTTTAAAATCAGTCCAGCGATGCATCCTTTTTTTTTTCCACCCTTCAGGTGTACCGCCCCTAAACAGATGAGAACTTCCAAAAATTTCTGTTCTGTTTATCAACTTATATTTGAAATTAATGAGTGGTCAAGTTTAAACAAAACACTTCAAAATACTTTTTTTTTTTTTTTTTTTAACAGATTGAAAGACATGACAACTGTGCATATGACTACTTGGAAATTCGAGATGGAACAAATGAAAACAGTCCTTTGATTGGGCACTTTTGTGGCTATGACAAGCCTGAAGACATTAGATCTACCTCTAATACCCTGTGGATGAAGTTTGTTTCTGATGGAACAGTTAATAAAGCAGGGTTTGCTGCTAACTTCTTTAAAGGTAAATGAAAAAAATATATTTGGGGAGTTGGGATCTGCTTATCATTTGGTCCTGCAGTAGAAGAATTATAATAGATTAAAAATATTTTTTAATGTTCTCATTTTGCAAAAATCAATCTTGTACTATCTTCAATATATTTTAACTATATCATTAACATAATGAATTTGATTTGATAAAATTAACATGTAATTTTATCAAATCAAAAGGGTGGACTTGTTTCAACTTCCTTGTAATATGTGTCCAGGAAAGGGACGTTCAATGAAGTGTCATATTTAATGCTTTTTTCCTGCTCCTCTGAGATTTACACAATCAGTTTAATTTTGACTCACTTCTGAAACAGAGCTGATCTCACAAAGTGCTTTCTGGGTCTGTTATGTCGTCAAAGATAGAATGAAATAGTGTAATGACAATAGGTCTTTGCTGTTAAGATTTTTTCTTTTTGCCTATGTGGAAAATTGGTCATGCTTTTCTAATCACTCGACTGAATTAAGCTCGTTATCCATTTGTTTTCAATGATCGAGATTTAAAAAAAGAAAACAGGAAACAACAGAGTTGAGAAATCATATAGTGATTAATCTTATGTTCACCATAGTCTTCCTCCAGGCTCTGCCTGTTCTGGAGAGGAAGCAGATTGCAAGAGCGTGTGTCACGTTATCTGTGAGCACATCGGCAGCAGTAGCTCCTTGAGGAGGGTTTAATTCCCCCCCTGTCCTGCCTGCTGCGTGGTCACGGCTGGTGGTGGCCGTGTGGCCCTTGCATTGCCCTTCACGTGCAGGTGACCCCAGGAACCCACTGGCTCCTTTGGAGCCACGAGCTAAGGTCTGTCTCGCCCTGGTTGTCAGGCGTTTTCTCACTTCTTGTTCTGGCCAAATTAAAACCTTGAAGGCTGCACATGCAATAGTAAGAGCACTGTTTTAGTCTTAAGAAATCACTGTTTCTGGTGCAAGGAAACAAATTTTAACATTTTAGGCATATTTCAACAGTGAATCTCATGGGCGTACTTCATAGCTAGTGGAGAAAATAATTTATTCCTTTCCCTCCCCCATCCCTGTTGCATCTTGTTCACTTTAATATCAGTAGAATGAAAACCTGGGATTTGAGGATTCTGTTAATCCGTTTTTGAGTATGAATTCAGGATAATGCACAAATTGATTCTGTAGGAGATGAAGTGCCCTTCAAGTGACCCCACTGTGGATTTTCAATCTTTCTTTCAGTATTTTATACAACCTTTAGATTGCTGCTGCCTAAATTATTGTATTCTGGCAACAGAGTGCTTATAAATTAGGTCTGCAGCTGTCAGTAGGTTTTTCTGTTTAAAAAAAAAAAAGCAAAAAAAACCCATAAGTCTTATTTTCACCATTGCAGATCTCCTTAGCATATGAAAATGCTCTAGTCAGCAACCCCTGTGCTTTGTAGCACACCTTATAATGGCATGCGCACAGCTTGTGGGGTTAATATTGATTCAGCATTTGCAGCTGGGGAAGCTAATTTTTGAACATATTTTTGCCTTCTTCGCTGTCTTGGCAGAGGAAGATGAATGTGCCAAACCTGACAATGGTGGCTGTGAGCAGCGCTGTGTAAATACTCTGGGCAGTTACCAGTGCGCCTGTGATCCTGGCTATGAACTTGGTCCTGACAAAAAGAGCTGTGAAGGTACAGTACCTTGCCAGTTTGC
The DNA here is from genome assembly GCA_032273925.1 of Rhynchotus rufescens. Lineage (NCBI taxonomy): Eukaryota > Metazoa > Chordata > Aves > Tinamiformes > Tinamidae > Rhynchotus > Rhynchotus rufescens. Next base: position 11,636 of record JAVCKT010017677.1, read on the forward strand.
ATTATCCTAAAGCTCAGAATGTTATGGCCTCCATGAAACAAGGCAATTTTCATAGACTTTTGCATGCTCTGCATATTTCACATCGAAGGAAAGAAGCAAAAGCTCTTCATCATTACATAGCAATAATGGTTTGAGTTTTCTTTCCTAAAGAGTAAATTCAGAGATAGCACAAATTACTCTTAACTCAGTTCATCTGATTGTGCTTCAGTAGTAAGTGGAGTTTGAAAAGTGAATTGCTCTCTATTACATTATTGTGTGGTATGGGGTTCTTGAGAGGTTGTTGACTTTTAATTTCCAAATCTCTGGCTTTGCAGTCACGGTTTTCACAGTTTGGGATATTTTTGCCATATTTCTTTGCACGGTTGACCTTTTTTTTTTTTTTTTTTTTCTTGTTTGATTTTTGTTGAGGAAGGAAATGGGGATGGAGGCGAGGTACAGGTGATCTGAAATTTTTAGTGTCATAGACTGCATCTCTTAACAAACCCTTTATTCCTCTGGCCCCCTCAACTTCAAGAGCAAGCACATTGGAAAAAGAACGTGTTACAAAAAGTGTGTTGTGTTAGATATCTGCATAGAAGGCAGAGTGCAGAAAATGAGGCTAATCTAATAGGGGCCATCAGGCAGAGGTAGGTCCTTTGATCATCAGCCCAAGTTTATGTAAGGAATTTGGCTTAGTCTGCCTGATGCTATGAGTCAGAATATTAGGGAAGATCAGAAGCCTTTCAGAAGACTCTTCCCTGTGCCTCCCCAAAGCTCCCAGGACTCAGACAGAAAAGAGGCTCTGGCAAAGGGAGGAGTCTTTCTAAGGACAGACAGAGCACAAATCCTGTGCTGTCCCATGTGATATAGTACTCAATGTAGATACTGGCTTGGATTCTCATGATTCTGTTGTCACAGATGGCCTTACAGCCAAGTTGTGGTTTGGGAATCTGAGAGGTGGCTTAGCTGTTTTATTTCACACGTAGTGCCAGAGTCAAAGCCTCTAACTCAAAAACTCCTCTCCATAAGTCATTGCAGTGTTGGCACATACTGGACATTTCTTCATGCTTAGCTGACTCAGATCTTCCTTGATGCAGCATTACAGAGGAAAATGCCTTAACAGTTTTTCAGTATTACCAAGAGCAATGTTTCAGTACTTCCAATAGCAATGTTCCCCAGTATTATATCAAATATCCCGTTATTTTAAGATAAGCATTCAGCGTTAATAGATTGAATAAGGAGGTGGCTTTGCTTCCAGTGATCTGCTCTTTATGAAGAGACTTGTGGAAGATTTCCACTGCTGTCACAGCACCATAATGGTATAAATGGAGCTGAGTGTCACTGAGCATCCCTGCAAATCTCATTACTTTCTCATCACCTACCCCCTGTGCAAAAAGATTTTTTTCTCTACCCAGGTGCAAAAGATTAATGTTTATCCTTTGCTCTCTGAAGTGCATTCACACACAAAGTGCACTATTGTTCTAATGTATAGCAAAGACCTATTCCCAAAGTTATGTTGAATGTACATTTTATTTGAGCATCTATATTTCAGTAAAAGCAATTGTGACTGAATGCCAGAGAAGTGACCCTCTCTAGTGGCTATTGGGAGGCATAACAGTATGAGCTGAGGCAGACAGAGCTGATTCTGGATCAATATCCAAGCAAAGGAGCTGGGAAAATGAGAAGTGCATCTAAAATAGTCAGTCTGCCCAAACATGGGGTGGTCAAGGTCCTTGGGCAGGCACTGAGGTCAGGGGACTTGCGTGGGGAAAGTTGCTGGAGAATAACCAGAGTCCCTGGGGAGAAGGGAAAAGAATGGATGCGATAACGTCTTGTGCAGTCCCGAAACTTATCTCTGTCCACAAAGCTGCAGGCTGTTTGGGAGAGGGGCCTTCTCTTTCTTTTTGCTTGCACCAAGCACGATAAAGCAAGATGCTGATTAGTCTGTTTGGGTATTACAGCAATATAAGTAATGGGAGAACTGATGCTCCTCAGTGTGCTTCTGTTTATAGTAAAAATACCATTTCAGTACAGGAATAAAGCTCTCCCTGTTGATTTTACAGCTGCTTGCGGAGGACTTCTGACAAAGCTAAATGGGACTATAACCACACCAGGGTGGCCCAAAGAATATCCTCCAAACAAAAACTGTGTGTGGCAGGTGGTTGCTCCAACGCAATACCGAATTTCAATGAAGTTTGAGTTTTTTGAGTTAGAAGGAAATGAAGTAAGTAACCATGGGCAAAGAGCTTTACAGTCTGTTATACATTAAGCGGTTCCATGAGTATTCAAAAATAGATGTTGTCTAATAGCCCTTGCTATCTGCTCACTGACAATTTCCATAGAAATTCTTGTTTTCATTTTGGGACTGTTTCTGGATTCTTTCAAAATAAAAATGGAGTCAATAGCTCTCTTTTATACGTGTCATCTAAATGTATATGTATTGCACAAAATTTGAAAGAAATGTTGTCTGCTGAGTCTCAGCTGACTTTTTTTTCATCAACAAAGCAAAACAGAACAAATGACTGAGACATACTGGAAAGAATTCAAGAGAAGAAAATCTGGAAGAACCAAATCATATTTAAAGAACAGGGCTACAAAGAATACATAAAAGATTTGGTTAGCAGTGAAGGAGCATTTAAATCACAAGCATCTCAAGAGGGAATATTTAAAACGACAAGGGCACATTTAGAGCAGTACCAGAAATAAGGCACAGTGGAATGACATCAGGAAATGAAAACTGGCGTTTTTCTGAAAATGAATCCATTTGGAGCATGTCTCAGTGGCTGCTTATATGCACGTTTAAAAACTATTGCATAGCACAGAACGCCAAACGCTGCACCCCACGGTGCCTCTGCCCCATCTCCATGGGGAGCAGGTTATGTGCTAGCTCCCACCACGGGGCCTGAGCTTTCTCTGCAGCTCATTAAGAACTCCGTTCCAATGACATTATTTCCAGCTAAATAAATTGGTAGGAACGTATTTGATCTGAGGATGTGCTCTGTTCTGAGCATGGGACCTGGAGTGGTGAAAGTTGGAGTATATAAATAAAAACAATAGAGTTACAGTGCTTCATCAAATGCATGCCAATATTATATAAATTTATTGTGTATATATATATATAATTATTAATTCAAATATTAATTATTATTTAATGTGTCCTGAAGTCCTTCTAGCTTGCTTGTAATAATTTGTAATATGTTACAGTTAGGTCCTGTTAAATTGTTTGAGAGAATTGCAAGATCTTTCACAGATATTAAACCATAAAACCTTAAAAAGAAAAAAAAATGAAACTGAATTATTAGACTGAATTATAAAACTACACTTTCAGATTGGCAAGCAGGCCCCTGAGATGTAAGGAAGTATTCTAAGGTCATGCAATACGTAACTTCAGCAGATAAAAATAAACAAACAAAAAGCACATACAAAAACATGAAGATGTACTTTTCAGAATGTAAGATTCTGATTTAACCTTAGAACGATTTCCCTGTCCTGTGTTTCTGAGTCTTCAGTTTTATGTTATTAAATGTTACTGCTAAGAAAGGTACCCATGAAAATTAGAAGAAATATATATATGATATTGGAAACAGTCTGAAAATGCAGGCATGAAGTGCATCTGTGTACATGTAGCAAATGCTGTGAATATCTTTTATTGTAGGAGCTCCATTTAGTAGCTAGATTAATAAGTATTTTTCAAGACTTTAAGGTATGTTTACAGATAGCTGAAATGTCTTGCCCAATATTACAGTTTTAAAATACTTTACAGTTTTGTTTTATATCATGTTGTAGGAAAAAACTCCTGAAAGCTCTATCTCAAATGCTACTTTTTTACTAATCTTAACCTATAGAAACATCAAAAATTACCCTTGGTGTATTACTGAAATGAATATTGCTGTTTATTAAATTTATTGGAAGTTATTGAAAATAACTTAAAATGCAGTTATCTTTTAAATAATATAAATCAACGTGTGAAAACAATTCAAATTTTATAAAAAAATATATTATTTTTATATTATATAGATGTAGTTTCAAAGAATTGCCACTTCCCAGTTCTGCAGAGTATAAAACAACACCAGTAATGGTAAAAATGTAATCTTCAGATAGATTGTATTATATCCTAAAAAAGAAAAGAAACACAGAAGGTAATTTAATAATTCATACAGAGAGAGAGCAACAAATGCCAAACTACCCTTTTATATTGTTCTCTTCCAGCTCCCTGACATTTCTTTTATGACTATAAATACTGTGATTTTTAAAATATAAGTTAGATTTAATGGAAAATCTAAGCTCTGTATGAATCCTCCCAGCCACTGCTTTTTCTTAAGCCATTAATTGCAGACAACTGGGACATTTTTGATTAAATGATTGATAGTTGAGCCTAAGAAGCTTAGAAGTTTTGTGGGTAGATGGCTTTATGTTGTTGGAGGGATTATAAAATGGAAGTATTATCATGGTAGTGGCCTTGCATAAGGCTTTTCTGTTACATTGTGTTACTTCATTTTATTTTTAACCTTTTAACGCAAATCACATGCTTTAGCCCTCCTAATTATAAGTGCGATTGTTAAAGATATGTCTATTTTAAACATGCAGGTGTATATATTCATAAGTAAATGTCTATGTCTTACGTTATAGTAAAAGCCTCAGTTGTAGGTTTCTAAATGAAAAATAAGAAATTTTGTTTAAGCTAAAGGTGCAAACGTGAAGTATTTATATGTGCTGGTTACTTGGGTTATAATGCCAAGATGAGTAAAATTCTTCATGGTGAATATTTCCTGGTATTAGTCCAATGTCTTTGGAACTTTTACTTTTTAGCTTATATTGATGATTTATTAAGGATTATAAACTTTATATACTTTTGAAAGTCTTTTTAATTATTTCCTTTTGAGCCTTAATATGCTTTGTGTGGATATGCTTTAGCGAGCTTAAAATAGGCTTATACGGAGTCAGTGAGCATTTCTAAGTGTTTATTGTGTTTGCCACGTATGTTTGCCAATCAAATTCTTGCATTTGTGAATGGTTTTTCTCAGGTTTGCAAGTATGACTATGTGGAGGTTCGTAGTGGCCTTTCTTCTGATTCCAAACTACACGGTAAATTCTGCGGTACAGAAGTGCCTGAAGTTATCACCTCCCAGTACAACAACATGCGCATTGAGTTCCGATCTGACAACACTGTGTCAAAAAAGGGCTTCAAGGCTCACTTCTTTTCAGGTATAGAAAATTACTCGTGTTTACCTGTAAGTGCCCGTGTCCTGCTCAGGAAAGTGAATGACCTTTTCCCTTACAGGCTTTCTTGTAGCTTTAACCTTGTTCCATGTATAAAAGCGTAAGCCACTCTTAAAATACAATTCTGAGTTGAAATGCCTAGTT
>JAVCKT010017678.1:0-26210 GCA_032273925.1 Rhynchotus rufescens
TTTTTTCCTGCATTTTCATCAGGCTAGAAGAGGTAGGTGAAAAGAATAACAGATTTCTCTGTGAACCAGCGAGCAAAGCCTATGTTTTCAGCAGATGTTCACATTTTTCCCTTCTCCCTTCTTTGCAAATAGGTGGGGGAAAATATTGAACTTTTAATTCTGTGGAGAGTTTTAGTATTTCCAAGTGAAAGCTGTAGCTTTTTCTTTTTTCTTCCTCCTGTTGAAGTGGGAGACTTTTTCCTTAGGATTTTTCTAGCTAAGCTTAAATTAACATTGATGTTTCTGTGAAAGCCTTTGATTGCAATGCAGCATTTCACAAGGGGAAAAGTTTTACACGGGAGAGAGGACTTTTGACAAGTTCCAGATGTTGACATAATAGCTTTCTTTGGAAGGATATTTCATATTAGAGAAGCTCCTTCTATTGCAGTACAAGTTGGACATACAAACGCTGGAGTGCTTTCCACTTTGCTGAAGAGACTTTACAGGCTGTGGATGCCAAATACTAACACACTGTCCTCTAGCATTCAGTTTGCTTGAGTCTTACTGTGCCTGCTCTCAGGATCATTTCTCATATGTGTTGATTTTTAGAGTTTCCTCTGAAACTCAGAGTGATGGAGAAGGCAAAATGAAGCTTGGAAACTGTAGACACTTGGAGTTAATGAGGCAGCCTAAATTATATTGGAAATGGTTGTAGGGAAGGCAAGGGTGAAGAATGGAGCATGTTTGAAGAAGAAAAGCGACATCAGGCTCAGTCATTGCTGTGTATCTCCCCTTTCAAACACCACTGATTCAGAGATAGTTGGAGAGAACTGTTAATATAAAAACATTCATCCTGCAGTCTGATTAATGCTTCTTCAAAACCTGTTTTCCCTGAGAAAAGCATGCATCTCCATTCAGCCTTGGTTAGAGGCTTTAACACACCTTAAATGAAGTAACGTGTTCTTGGCTAAAGGCAGATGCTAGCAGGGTAGCACTTAGTTTGTCAGCCTCAATGTGCTCTGTAAGCAATTTCTTTAGAAGCCTTAAATGGAGAGAAAACCAGCTCCGTATTAGCAGCCTTTCCTTCCCTCGTCCTCTCTGCAGTCTCATGCTTGTCTTGCAAGTGAATGAACTGCGAGCAAAAATGCTGTCCACCTAAAATATAATTTGCTCTATGTGATGCTGAATGAATAATTTATTGCACTAACTGTTTGAGTACAGCATGTCTGAGCGCTTGATCAGATATCCCTGACTGCTTGGATGGGCGACAGGGAAAGCCAAATGAGCTTTATACCACCACAAAAGCCCATGGGGGAAGAAAGAGGAGTGAAACAGCCCTTCTTGCTCCCCAAAGGCTCTCATGTGGCTCAGGATACAGAGAAAATGACAGCGCTTGGCAAAGGATTCACTCAGTCTTATGGTAACTTTATTTTAAGCCATTTTTGTCTCCATTACATTTAATGATGCTCCTTGTATGTGGAATTGCAGCTAGTTTATTCAATAAATTAAAAAAAAATTGTGAGGAAGCTTCAGGCATTGTTTGATGTATTTTATTTATTGGAGCACGGACAGTATTTGTGTCAATGATGCTGTGTATTCTAAAATGCATGGCGCATAAAATTATTGATCCTTTCAAGACGCCCAAATGATTTTTACCTTAGCCTCAGGCTCTATTAGCAGTGTGGAAAATTGAAACAGGCTCTCAAGTAAAAACTAGCATAAGATTGAAGCTACAACCAAAGAGCTGTCAAATGGAGAAATGCTTATGAATTGTAATGAGCGTGATCTAAAGATGACATTATGCTTTAGGAGCTTGGTTAAATCTTCCTTCCTGCCATATGACTCACAAAGGTCCCTTAACACACAACAATAAGTAAGAGCAGTTCTAGGAGAAGCACTTAGAAGGGATGCACATCAAAAATAGTGAGCTTGCTGTGTGGTGGGAAAGGGGAGAGAAGAGTGCTGGAGGGATGCCCCAAATTATGAGGCTGGCTCAGGTCGTAGGGGATGTAACTTATATGGAAATCGTCTTTTATGATTGCATTTTCTTGGTGTTACCTCTAAAACGTGACTTTTCACTTCCCCATGTAGCTATATGCATGTAAATATCAGACATTGATCTCTTGGATGGCAAGAGATCATTTTTGCCATTATCTATCTTGTGTGTTATCACCTTTGTTGTGTCTGGGGTGAAGAAAAATCTTTTGTTTCCTGAAATTTTCTCAAACACCTTTTCACAGGATTTCCCGTTTAGCAAATGTTAGCATTCATTAGTACTAACAAAGAGACAGTAAATGCTGTTACTGTGACCTGTACGACTGGAGCTGAGGGCCCCATTTAATCCATAAGCTTTTCTACTTCCAGGCATTGTCTATAAATACTGTCAAGCAGTATTTCAGGTGGAGAATTATTTTTTCCTTGAGGCTGTAGATATTTTCTCCATTCAACTCTTTCATAAAACTTTGGCTCTTTGCAGAGGTGGGGAGGAGGGCGAAAGCCCCAGCAGAAGGTTTAGAGTGCAGAATGTTTTCATTTACTTGGATATCTGGAAGGAATGTGCTAACCTTTGACAAAACAAGTAGATTATTTTTTTTAATTGCTCCCATGTTGCCAGAGTGGATGAGAAATGCATTCGGCAGCAGGTTCAGGAGCATTTCTAGCATTAGAAGAAAGATTTCATCACAGCTGTACTCTGGTACTGCTAATATCAAGTTCTTGGATGTCTTCCAGGTTAGATCTGTTCAGGTTTGCTGCCAAAGGAAACTATTTGGTTTTTACTATTGTCAGCACTGTGGAGATCATGCGGATATAGAAAGGCGAACTGACATTTTGAAACATTTGGGAATATATACACCAGAAAATCACGTGCAATGAGTCTTGTGGAGCAAGGGAGGGCTGGCCATTTCCAGACTCCATGATCAGTATCCGAACAAACAATTGGGGAAGTCTTATTTTAAACTGCAAGTTATTGTAGAATCCATTAAAGAAAAGCAAATACTGAAAATTGAGTAGCCTTTATAACCACTCCTTTGAATGCATTTCAAGTAGGTAGCCAGTCTTACAGCAGAAAGATTTTAATATCCTTTAAGATATTCCCTCTCTTGCAAGCATACACTTCATTAGTGAGTAAGATATAAGCCCATCAAGCACCTGTTTTTAGATGGCTATAAACTGAATAAACCGAAACATGATTGATTGATCTTGCCCTGAGAGATGTTAGTAATTAAACTGTGATGCCTTAGATATACTGTAAATCAGTTTTTATACTAGGAGGTATCTCAATCTAAACTACTAGTGACTAATTAAATTTGGGTCTTTTACAAGTTCTCTACTGGCTTGTTCTCAGTGGGAAGGAGGACAGAGTCTGGCCATACGTGGAAGTGACACTTGGGACAGATTTGATGTTCAGTTTTTCTGTATCTTGTTCAGTTGCTTGATATTTACTCATGGGATTAAGGCTGCAGTTACAGAGATGAGGGATCTAGCAGTCCATTACTGTCAGTGAACTCTTAGAAGCATTCTGCCTTGTTCTCTTTGGAGGGTTTTGAACCTCATATTTCTCTTGGCAACCCACTGGTGCTATCTTTGTGTGTGCCAAATATGTTTTATTATGAAAATATGTTTTCAGGTCAGTTGTAGGCTCAGCAGGGCAGTGGGTATGAAGAAAATGAATTAGTTATCTGCTTTGTTTGGAAAAGATCTTCAAAGCCGTTTGTTTAGACTTGATTTAGATGTTTGGCTAGCAATAGTATTACCTCCTACAAGTTACAACACTAAATATATCTGAGAACAGATCTGCTTGTCAAAACTTAAATGTCCGGATTAAGGAGTCTTTGTAATTGACTAAGTTCACATGAATGCGACTTTTTAGTAATTGTAACTATTTCTAAATGAGAAGCAAAGTTCTTGAAGGTTTGATATCAGTGCATGTAAGATAAAATATTTTGTTGGGCTGAGAAAGGTCTCTGTAAATACTGCCTGCCTTCAGCACAGTATTCCCTCCCCACCCTGCTCTGTGTAATTCTTTATTCCTTGATATGCAGTAGGGGCTATTGTTCTAAAATACATTGTCTCCTGTTCAGAGGGCAGCAGAAAACCAGTCTCTTATTCAGAAACTTCTATAAAGCATCTTTAGGCATTAAATTCAACACTAGGATGTAATCTCAAGCTCAGGGAAAAATGAGGTGGTTGTGCCAGGTTGTATCTTATCACTTGCAGTGTCTTTATCAGAGTAAACGGGTAGGGTTGTAATTACATTTCTGAAACATTTCCCCAATAGAGAATTATTGTTCCCTGATTAAAACCTAGCCCTTGTGGTAGAGGCTTAGTGCTTAGAACTAATTTGGAAACAGCTGCCAGCAGTTATATCATTTCATCTTTCATTTTTGGGCCATTTAAAGTCATGTTGGCTTGTAAAAGACTTTTAAATGAATACAGAGTTTCTTAAAAACCTTCAAGATCTTGAGGGAGACTCTTGTAGCCAGTGGAGGGTGGCAGTGGTGCTGCTGGCTGCCCCTCTGTGTCCTCTGGTGCATCAGGAGCACTCGGCTCTGGGAGCCGCCAGAGCAAAAGGAAGGAGACTGAGCAGATCAGGAAGCTCTTGGTGCAGACTGAAAGATGGAATTGTCCAAGGGACCCAGGGGAGATAGAGCAAAGGAGTCCGGCTGACAGCAGGGCTGAAGAAATAACTTGTCCTTCAGATGTGCTATAGAAAGGTTTGTTTCACTGGTACCTACCATCTTTATGTTTTTGCGAGTTCCTTGGTCTAAGTTATCAAGATTTTGAGACTGAGTGCCCTCCTGAGATGTTGAGGGAAGAGGCTGGTGTTCCATCAGAGCTGGGATCCTGCATGAGGGCTTCGCACTGTCTCCTCTGTATGTGGACAGCTGCATTGCTATAAACACATCTGAATATTCTCAGATTTAGCTCACAAAGATAGCATTTAAAAAAAAAGGTGGTGGCCCAAATTCTGCCAAGTCAACAGGAATGTTTGGGTATTGGTATATGGATTTCTACTAAACAAGAATATTTAAAGTATTTGTGTCCTGCTGCTATTGCTTATTTGGAGAAGTACAAATCTGCAATATGTTAAAGACTGCTGGTGCTGCTTTAGTTCTGGAAGGTGTGATGCTGAGGATTTCCCCAGCCATGCCTGGGGCTACCTGAGAGGACAGTTTAGTGTTTGGACATTAAAGGGAATGGTGATAATGCAGTTTTCCCCTAGAGCAGTGAAGAAATGTGATTTATTCCTGATGTTTTGTGATTGGCAAGCTGTGTTAAAACTTGAAACTTTTACATGTGCTATTTTACATGTAATTAATGTGACTGTGGTGTTCAAAGGTATTGTGTGTACCTGCTGATGTATCATGGAGTGATGATCAGGCAGGTGCAAAAGTGAGGAAGGTTGAGAGGATGCGTTGGAGCAGCCTCTCCAGAGAGGCTGTGGAGTTTCCTTTTCTCGAGGTGCTCAAAACTCACCTGGTCATGGTCCTGTGCGAGGTGCTCTAGGTGACCCTGCTTGAGCAAGGGGGCTTGGACTGGTGGTCTTCAGAGGTCCCAACCAACCTTAACCATTCTGTGACTCTCTGGGAAAAGCTGTGCAGCTTCAGTCTCTTGTGAAGGTTTGAGTGCTGCTGAAGGAAGAAATGAAGGTTAGAAAATGTGTTTTCTTTTTTTAATCTAAGAACTTTCATTAAAGTATGCCTGTGTAACATCATTTCTAATTAGAGATGCTCTCTGTAGTGTTGTGTGCAAGGTTTATTATGGATCTGGCAGTTATGCAAATTGTTTTTGAAAGTACAGCTGTTACCTGTTTTTGAAAGGAGAGCTTTATTGCTGAAAATGTGTTTCCTCCAGTATTAAAGGAGAGCCAAAGTACTGTTACAGTTTAAAAGAAGCTTCAGGTCAGAGTTTGGGCTTCAGGCAGATGATCAAGGCATTGAATGTGTTGCGACTCGCTGAAATTCAGGCAACAAAAGGGGAAAAATGCATATTGATAGGATTTCACATGTCAGTCTAAAGACAAACTCCTTTGTTAAGGGCACTCAAGTGTCTGATCTTTGCAGGTTTTACTTTAAAGGTCAAGATAGCAAAATTCCTTCACCTGATGTCTCCCTGTCATGTGGTAGTCAACCTGACAGACATTAAAATGTGCAAAGAAAATACTGCAACTTTCCGATGTCAATTAACATTTCTGTCTCGAGTTGAACTGCAAAGGCAGGCAAAAAATACTTAATATAAAAAATCAGGATCTTCTCAGACAGTCTTAATCCTTTCTTAGAGAAAGGGAAAAGGAGCAATTGAGCATAGGATTGGTTTGATGCAGTTGCCTGGGACTGCATGCTTAGATGTATTGCTCTTGTGATGATTTTCTCCCAGCTTTTTAACTTTGTGCATTTCAAAATGCAGTAGGATGGGGGTGACTGGGATTTTTTTCTGCTGAATTTTTGCTAATTTCTAAAGGCCAGAGCCTGACTAATATACATTTCTCTTGGTGCAATGCCTCAGTAAGTTCATGGGGCTGTTATTCGAAGAGCTCATTAGGGATCTAATCCATCTTGTGCTCCTGTTGTAATGGAAGTAAGAATTACAAGGATGATGAGATTTCCTTCATTTAGGAGGAAGAGGTGTAGAGCTATTAAAACTCTCACCATCCTAATTAAGTTGTGGAGGAAATGTGGGTAGGAACTTCATGGCATTTGCATTAATTAGAATTGGGTTGAGGGTAGGAACAGTGGCTAATGAAACAGTATATGGAACGGTATATAGGAATCTTCTATTAGATGAAAGGCTACTGCAATGTGTATGTGTGTATATATCTATCTTAGATTAGCAATAAATGAATCCTATAATAACGGTACATAGCTGTTGACAGCATTTGTGATAATTCAAGAGATGGTGTAAGTATCAGATTAATTGATATTTTACACAATGTGATGTTTAAGTTGAATTTTTCTCCTCTCTGCTTTCTTGTGGGGTGTGGTGAAGAGGGAGGAAACTTCCCAAATAAAACAATGAAACAGACAAGAAGGAATTGATCTTTAGAATGGTGAAGTTCATCATTGTAACCTTAATGACAGACTGTTTTCTGCATTCTTCTTGCACTTTAGTATGACAGCAGCCAGCTTATGAAAATGTAGAATTCTTGCTTGAATGCCTCAAATTTTGCTTCAGTGCCCCCATCCGTGAGCTTTGTACGTCTGCTAATAAGGGCTTTTCCAGAATCCATCTGGCTTGCTGTGGACTAATGGGAATGATTTATGAGAGAAGCTTTTAAAATGTTAAAAGCATATTTCATACATTACAAGTGGGTGTGAGCTGCCTCTCGATGGGGGTGGGAAGCATACTTACAGTCTTTATTACCTGTTCGACATGCTCACATTACCACACAGGTATTAACTAATCATTTCAGTAACTCTAAGGTAAATTAATAAATGCTTCTAAACCCAGTTCTATACCGAGGGAAATGGATGGATTGCCTTGACCCTTGCAAGAGCAGGGTGGGCAGAGCTGGGAGCAGAGTCACAGTTATTTCTCTGGCATAACTTTATATGAGTTTTTCTAGTTCATCATTGCTGTCTAGTGCACTGAGCAGACACTCATAAAAAAGCAGCTGTGCCAGTCAGATGTTGGCACCTTTAGTGTTTGTTTTGGATTCTTTTTCACAATTGTGCTGTTGGAGGGTTTTGTGGGAGCTTCCTTAAGGCTAACATCAAGATTACTGCTTGTCTTTGGCATTTAGACGAAGCCTACAGTCTTTTCAGCCTCTAAAGCAGAATGCTTGGGACCAGCTCGGAAGCACACACCTGCTTATCCCGCATATATCCCATATATCTGTTCTATAAACAGATGGTTTATGTGTGTTTTGCTGTAGCCAAGCAGTAAATATGACCCCACTTTGGTAAATGTTTGATTTGAGCCTGTTTTTGAGGCACCTGCAAGTTCAAATTGTTGGGTGATAAGTGTAATTCTCTTCTAATGAGTTCTTAAAACTTCACATCACCTGTAATTAACCAACCTATTAGCAAATACCACTGTTGCAACATTCTGCCTATTAGGTGTGAAAAGTAGCTATGCACTGAGCATCTGTTTTAATTTGTCTTCCTAGGTTTGTAGTGAAACGACCTTCCTCTTCACTTTGGTAGGAGCTTGCTTGGTTTTAACTGTATTAATGTAAGTTATGGTTCCTAGGAAGAACAGATGGTGTATTTGTAAGGCAGAGACACAGCACAGTTAAGCAGGAGTGAGTCTTGGGAATGTGAAGAGATTTACTTCTGCCCCAGTTATGCCCTTTCTAAAGCTCAGAGCCAGTTCTCTGAGCTGGAAACTCACGGTAACGTTTACTTCCTTCAGCTTGTAAATTCTGAGAGTGAGAGATTCAGTGTGAGAACAGCAAAAGGTGGCCGCACCTGACACCACTAAAGACTTCTAAAAGGTATTTCAGAATGAACTATGTATATAGTTTGTGTACAAAAGCACTGGATAAATACTAATGACCTACACGATAGGAGATGATGGAATAAGGTCTGTTCTGCTGACCTTTGGGCATATCATAATCAATACTTCCCATATTTTAGCATAATTGCTGCTTCAAAGGACATATTCTGTTGAAATTTTGGTTTTTTTTCCAGTGCTCAGATCCATGATGCTCTCCAATTTTGCAGTAGAATAAGGGAATGAATTACTTAGTGCTTTCTCTAGTTCAGATGTTACTAGGAGTCTTTATATGGAACCAAGACAGACAACAGACTAGCAACAGTTTGGGAAATTCTTTTCTTTATTCCTTTCATTTCCCCTTCCCTTGACATGATTAATCCCTACTATGCAGCTTAAATATACCCTTTAGATATTTTTGTCCTACAGCAGCATAATTAAGCTGATATGGCTATATTCACGTTTTGTTCAGTAGAAAATCCACCACCATTACGGACAGTGTTATGTGTGAGTAACTTCATTCAAGGGTTTTAAATTGGATCTGTTTCACATAACTGCATATGGCAAATAATTCAATGTAAAAATAAACATCTTGTCCATGTAAATACCACTCATTTCAACTGACTTGTGTTTGTGTTTCTTGAGAGCAATTACATATACAACAACTTGACAGACAGTATTTCCTGATGTCTCGAGAGGGGGAAAAAAAAAAATATTTCTGAGCTTAAATTTTCTTTAAATTTTTTGCCCTTTTAGTAGGGAATAGTGTCTTTTATTCTAGTTATAGGTAAAGATTAGTAATCAAAATACTAATTTATTTTTTCTACTAAATTAGAAAATTTAGATTTATTGCTGATCACAAATTAGCCATATGCAAAGGTCATTTTAAATATTGGAAAGCTCCAAACCTTCATGGAGAATTATTAACCAGTGTTGTTTTTAAGAGCATTAGAGAGGGGGGGAAAAAATTCCCAAAATGCGCACCTGGAGGATGCTTGCTCAGTATGAATCATTGGGCACTATGAAAGCTGTTAACGTGAAGCATTCATCCAGTGCTTGTCAAATAGTACTAAAATCAAGAAAAATGTGCAAATATTTTCTAAATACCCAGAAAACTTAAATTCATAACATCTTTTCGGTTCAACAAATTCAATCTTTGGTGATTCTTGAAGTGTACTTTGTATTATTCTTAGTTTTATTCTTAGTTTAAATAAGAATGTGTAGAAAATTATATTGGAATGAAGATGGAGTTTCCTAAAAGATTGATCGTGAGAATATAAACTCGCCTTGTCCCCGTTGAAACTTAAGGACAAAATTTAAAAGTAGATGTCTCTCTGACCTTGCTATCAGAAATAAAACTATTTTGAGTCACTGGATTAACTATAAAGGTTGGGAAAAAGATCTGAAATAAAGATTTCCAAGAAACTCAAAATTGTGAGTTTTTTAGTCAAACCTAGTGAGGATAAAATTACAATGAAATTTTTATATGCTATCAAGAAAGTGATTCACAAAAGTTAAAGACCGTATAATAATTTCAAATATCTGCAAATGATAAAGTGCACCTTCTAATGGATTTTGCAAATGTCTAGCAGTGTCACCCAAGAAGAACATAACATTCTTCCCTGTTAGTACTAAATCTTTCTAACGAAGAGCAGCCTCCTCAAAATTCTTAGTTGTTGGGAATAGAAAGTATTCAGTGCCTTAGAAAGGAGAGGGGAGAGGAACCTACTTAATGTTAAGACATAGAGTGAATAGCTACACCTGAATGTTTTCCTTCTGGAAAAAAAAAAAGACACTTCTGACTATCTGAAGTTGCAGATGTCTTTCCATCAGCATTCTGATAATACTGACCTCAGATATACTAAGTAAGCTTAACTCCTTAATATGGTATGTATAAGTGTGTACATGAGATGCCATAAAAATAAGAAAGAATTCTTGTGGACATGCTTTGGTGCATCAAAAAATTAGATTTTCAGCTTCTTATTGTACTTGCTCTCAACTCAGCCTTGAATCAAGTATGTCCCTCATGATGTGCTACTATCTTCTGCCTTTCTGATCCCACCACAAAGCATCATAAAGGCTGTTCTTTGAACAGGGACTTTGGTTCTGAGAAGAATAGAGGAAAAAAAAAAAGTCTCCCCAAAACTCAGAGTGGCATAGTTATTAGATGCAGAGGAGAAAACCAATCCACATTTCATTTCTCTAAGATTACTTTTTATTCAGTGAGGAAAAAAGTCATCGTGTAATGTTTATTTGGGTTGAAATATAATTTTCAAGTTTCAAGAAGAAATCAAGTTCTCCATCTTTAAAGTTATATAAAATAAGAAAGCTGTATTGCTAGAACAGTGGTTTGACTGGACAGCTGGATTTCTGAAAAAACTGAGTGCATGCTTTATTTCACTGACTACAATGGGACTACTTGTGTCCTTCAAATTTCAGGTGTGTTTAAGTGCCTTTTTGAAGTGAGTCCAAGAGTAAATGTCCTTACTCAAATCTTGTAAGTGGTAATGTGGAAATGGGGAAAGTCTGGGGAAATGGATTATGTCTGGAGGGGGAAAAATGATGGCAAGGTGATCCAGCTGAGCATGCAGAGACAAGGGAATCAGAGAAACATCCACCTAGAAGGTTTGTTACTGCATGACCTAAATATTCTCTGTGCTCTTCCTGTGGCACAGCAGCTCCCTGAGATGAATGTCTGACACTCTGTATGAAAATTTAAGCTTGCTGTTGAGAATATGGCTTGTGGTTTGGATACTCAGAAACAGATATTCACAGCTTCTATATGTGCCACTACTGTTCCTGCAGACCACTGCTCTCTAGTGCTGCATTGCAGTCCAAAGCAAAAGTGTTTTTTTAGTTGCTCAGACTGTTTATGTATGGAATGTAAGGGGGGCAAATGTATCAACATGATGCCATTGCCTGGTGCTGTGAGAAAGCTGAGTGCCTGACAGGTTTCCTCTGCGATCTTACAGGGCTTGGCACAACTTCAGTTGTGCATCTTTCAGGTGCTCTCATCCCATTCTGAAGAGCTTTTATTTCCCCCCTACTTGCTCCTGCAGTAGTGGCATAGTTTATAAGGTAAGTAAAACTTGGCTTGAGAAGGCACGTCCAGGTGCCTTGGATCTTCTGATATTGAAAATGCTCCTGGGCTTTTTGATCGAACCTGTGAGGATTTGAGAGGCTCTGTGATCTGGCATGATGTGAAGGGGACCCGGGTGTGGAGACCCAGCTGGGAGGAGCAGCCCTTTCTGGTAGGATATGGGGAGCCCTGGGCACCCTCCTGGATTCAGGACAGACATCAGGGTCATTTTAGAAAAGCTTTTGGGGATGGAACTGTTGAATTTCGAAGGTGATACATGAGCTGAAACTCATGGTGGGTTCATAGAGAAAAAAGAGTGATCTGCTAACAGTGTGTGCTGTTCAGTGTATCACTTGTCCTCAGAGCAGGGCTACCTGGTTAGGAAAATGTAGTAAGGCCAGATCAGGACGAGGCTTATGGCTCTTTGTATGCCCCTGTGATCCTCTGCAGCCTCTGCTAAGTGTCCTGTTGTCCTGGGAGAATTTAGCCCTTAAGTCTGATGGCTATAATATGACCTAAATGACAGATATTTGGTCTAAAATTGTTATGGTGTTATGCTGGTGAGGGGAGGTTGAGATGCTAGTAGTGCCCTTTGATAGTTGGTTATTTAGCCTTATTATCTAATGTTTCTGGAAAAATAGCTTCCAAATGTTTATATTTGACTTCAGCGTGGAGGAGGCAAGCTGTTAAGCTTGAGATAGTTATGCAGCTGCTACTGTGTTGGTTTCTGAATAATAATATACAATAATAGCATGCATCTGAAGTGACCTCTCAGGAAAGTAAAGCTCATGTAACTCTGAATATCTTATTAAGCACTTCGTGTATGAATCCTTACAGCTATCATTTTTAATGGGATGTTCAATCAGGTTTGTCATGTAATAGGTAGCGATAAAGATATTCTGGTGATCAAACAGCAATGGGGAAGGCTGTTAACTTCCACATTCTTGTTTTTTAAGTGCAAAATAGTTACCAGCCATAATTTGCTAAAGAAAAAAAATGGTTAGAACTGCAGGAGAAGAAAAAGAAGAAAACTGACTTCTCTTTTACAGAGGTATAAGGCAAAATATATTTGACAGTTAATTTGGAAATTGTCTACTTTAAGCAGTAGGAAAGGCATATGATTTGAACTGAACTTGCTCAGAGGTTTGCTAATGGAGCCAGCTCCACTTTGGCGTGGAGTTGGGGAGGAAAAGTGATGCCTCCCCAGGGAGGAGCTGCAGCCTGGGACACAGGGAAGACACATCCAGCATGGAGGGCTAAGCCCAGTGTAGCTGGGGTCTAAACAGAAATGCCTATGTGGTATCTGCAGGTAGGACTGACAGTTTAAGTTTCCCACTTTAAGAAACCTGAATGCAGCACAGGGGAGTTGGGACACGGAAAATATGGCTCTTGCTGCTTTTATTCTCCTCTTCCCTGGGAACATAACTCAGTGCAAGAGGCTATTGCAAGGTAAATAAATGCTGTTAAGTACTTAGGGGCAGATCTAATTCGTGTTTGCAGTGAGTCGTCTTCCAGTGCTACTACCTGTAGGAGGCAGCTTTGGATTTTGTGTGCAGGTGAATGGCTGGGGGATGAAGGAGGCTCTGGAAGATGCTCATTTTGGGTCTGTCCTGCCCTCCACTTTTTCTTCATCTCTTCGAAGGCAGATGCCCTGCTTTTCCTCCAGAGCTCCTGCACTTGTAAACTGTTACTCAAGTCCATAAGAATCTTGCCTAGCTGAGGATATTAGGGTGGAGAGGAGGCACTTGCATGTTCTATAGGATAATTCAGAAGTACTTGGTGGTGCCTTGGTTTGAACTGAATGTGCTTCTGGAGACACTGGCCCTGAATTTGTGATGGTTGCAAAGGGGAATTTCACAAGCTGTGATCAAATATTGTTCCCAAAGTCTGTGTCTAAGGTTAACATGAGGCAATTTTCCTCTGTACTGCGGTATTTGTAAATTCATGCTTTACCAAATACAGGAAAATAGTATTTCTTTCTGACAGCATAGTATGAGCTTGGCATCCTGACTGCACTTCAGTTTTGTTTGCTATGAAGGTTCTGTGTTCTCCTTATGAAATGTTTAAATAATAAAATGCATTTTTAATATTTAAATTGTTCAAGCTGTTTTCCTTAATTACTTGGGGGCTAAGGGGCATTTGAGTGTTTGCAACAAGTTGGCCAAACAGCAGGTATTTCTTTGCCCACATGTCACTTTTCCTTTTGATTTTGATCTGAATTTTTCAGAGATTGTAGTGGAAGCAACACAGCCTGGAGAGGCTTCAAATGTACAGTGCTGCAAACAGAAACAGCAGGAGCCTAGTCTAGCAGGGTTTATGCCACTGCATAAGACTGGTGTCAAAAATAATGAGACAAAATAAAAAGGAGCATTCCGTGTGCTCCCCTAAGAAAAAGGGGAAATTACACCTATTATCAGCACAAGGAACTAGAGTGGAAATGAACTGAATTATAGAAGCCTCAGCTGTAATAAAAGTTAGTAAGGCAATAAGTGAGATGCATCAGTAGAGAGAAGAAATAGCATACAGCTTTTGCAGTATTTATTAATAAACGGCAAGTCACAAAGATTAAAAGGTAAGCGACTAGTTGGGGGAAGGAGTGTGTGAATTTGCTGCTATAGAAGCTCATTTGAGACATGAAAAGATGTCCATGAAATAAGAATAAGTGCTTTTTGTTGTTTTCCTTCTTGCCTGTTCTTTCAGCTGAAAGGTGGTGTAATTAGGTTAGTTTTTGAGATACCAGAGTAATGACTGATTTGTGTAGCTGTTGCTGCACTTAAAATCTAAACTGAGTGCTTGTTAGAATAGTCCTTGCTAGCTAATTTGTCAGTTGAAAATAGTCCCATTGGGGTAGAAATATAGGAAAAAGACCTCTTTGGCTCCTGAATTGTTTAATTAGGTAGGTGGAAAATTGAGTAGTTATAAACCTTCCATCCATTTTTCACCGAAAGCATTAAGCTACCTGTAAATCCTTTAGTTTTAATAGGATTACTTATTATTCAGTGGTCTTTATTGGTGCTACATGGAAGGAGATGTTTCTGAAGGATCAGGCCTGCTGCGTGGAGGATGAGGTATGGGTAAAGCTTCCAGCAGAGGACTGGTGAAGATGCTCCATGACCAAATCTCATGGGGTTTTAAGTGGCTTTGCTTGCAGGTGCAGCCTGTGCCCCAAAGCATGTGGAGGAATGAAACGGTGGAAAATGGTATGTGATGGCACTGAGCAAATATTTATTAAAGCAGTAGACAAAAAAAAAGTCAAAACAAGTACTTCCCTTTGGTGTGGAGAGATTTAAAGAGTTTATTTTGTTCCTCTGTAGCAGGAAGCATTTTGAATGGGGCAGGCACTGTTTTTTCTTAATGCTGGCATAACAACTCACTTCAGCATTTATTACTTGGTGAAACTCTTGTCATAAGCAATTCCTAGCCTTTTTAATGTTTACTTGTTAAGAGTGAGTGCTGATTGCAGTGTTTTCCTCATCTTCCTTCTAAGAGTGGAGTGTTTTGAGCTCAAAAGTCAGTTCCCTTGCTCAAAATACTAGATCTAAATCAGGCAAGTAAACAGCCAACTAACCTTCCAAAGCAAGAGATGCACAGCACGTGGTGTATTACCTTTATGCTGTGATGGAGGGTGTGCATTTTCTTTCTCTTTAGATACTGTAACTGATGTTTATAACTTCCTGGTTGGGTTATTACACAGGGTCCTTAACAGAGTGAATCACTAAATATATCCTCCTAGTGCTTCACATCTTTCATTTTCTCAATTTTAAGTCTGTTGACAGGATAAGACATACTCCAGAACAGCCTTGTTCTTCTCAAGACTGAGAACACCCTATTCCAAGGAAGCTTAAGAGGGATCATCACAAGATCTACAGAGAAAATTATCAAGGCTGACTTTGTCTGACAAAGAGTAAGATAAGGATCAAAATCTATCTTGCTGATATGAAATTATCAACTTGCAAAATGAAAGGGGATGCCAAGAGGGAGAATCACTTGTGAAATCCTCAAGACATAATACTGTATAATTCTAAACTGTTGCATTCAGTGTCTTGATGCTGTAGTGTAAAGCACTCTGCAAGTAACGAGAGCACAATGTAGGACTTGGAAAAATTATTACGGGAATTTTATTGGTATTCTTTTATCTGAGCATACTAGCTGGCTCTCAATAGATTTTTATGTTCCTTAACTCATGCTCAGTGAGTTTTTATTCCAGAGCATCTGAGCATGTATTGCTTGTGTGTGCTCTCCATCTACTAACGGGAAGAAATTGTTGCTTTTTATTTTCTTGAACTATCTTTTGGATGTCTGAAAAGCTATTTCAAGTCTTGCCTAGCTGTGTGTGTGTTTGAGGGTTTAAAATTTCTTATTTCTGAAGTGTTTTTTAATCTAGTTTAATTTTTTTAGCTGTGCTGGCTTCTAGTGACCATAGTTAAGTCTCCCTAAGGAGATATTCTCAAAATCTAGAAAAAGGAAAGATTCACTTTGTTTATTCGATAGACAAACTGCATTATAATTGTTAGGGAACCCTCAGTGAGAGGAAGAAGCTTGGTTTACTAATACATCAATAGTAATTTCTGCCGGTGCTGCATAAGTGGGCTATATATCTTACTAAAGTAATCCTTATTAAAAGCTTTTCTCTTTTGATCAAATAGGATTCAAAAAACCCACCAATTTGATTTTTTTTTTTTAAGAATCCGCCATTGTGTTTGTGATTAAGTCTGTGTTGCAGCACACCTGCTTCAGTTGGAATTAAGCATCTCTAGAAAGGGTGGTTTATTTGGGACACTGCTTGTGTGTCTTCCTTTTCAGTCCCTGGGTGGTGCCCCTCTGCAGTCTCTTTCCTGGAGCTCAGGTGCTCATGTGGAGGGTAGACATTGTCAGATATGTTGGAGCATGGAGCTCCAGGGCTGGAAGGATTTATTGGGACAGTTCATATTTACTGGCTTGTTGTGCGGTCTTTGTCAAAGGAGGTTGAGGTGCGCCAGAACATGAAAGGTAAATGTTGAAAGAAGGCTTAAATTACTGCAAGTTTATGCATTACTGCAAGTCCTTATGCTGGACTTCTGCATGTGCAAGTAGTGTGTGAGGACCATAGGGAAGTGACTCTCTTGAGTTTTGATTTTTTGTGTACATCTTTCTAAGAGAAAGCATGTACTCTCCAAAAATGTACAGCAGCAAGTCTGCTGCGTCACCCCATGTTTTCACTTGCATTGGCTCACATTGCATTGTTCTTTCTGGGATGTTTAACTACAATAACAAAAATCCAATGAAACATTTCTCCATGTAAAAATAGTTTCAATTTAAATCACACTTGAAAATTTCCAAGTTTCATCTGATAGGTGAGGACAGAAATATTGATTCTTTCCTTCCACATTTTTAGGAATAGGACTTTTTTTGTCCTTGATGATCTTTCCTCTTTATAAGATGAAACAGGATCTCTCATAAGCCCTACTAAACTAAGCTCATGACATGAAAAGAGGTTTTGTTTTACATTAGCCTGCTGCTTATCATATAATCGCCTAAAATTGCAGAGGGTATTCTTGAGAGCTTGGCCGCTTAGTCTTCCTGTGGTGAAATAGATCTTAATTTGCTATTAAGTATCGGTGAGGGATGTGCTTCCTGTAGACATTTTAAAGTGAGAGACTTGCTGGAAGGCATGCTGTATTCAAGGGGTCAAGTTGTCTTGTGCAGAAATTACATGCTTGTGCAGTAATTGAACAAGTTTGTGCGTATAGCTGGTCTTAAGCAGCATTATCCAAGGGTGAATCTTTACAGGTGTCTGTTTCATTGTTGTTGACTTTTAATGTTTATTTTAAAATTAGGAGCAACAAACTGGGCCACAGCTGCATAATGTGCTTTTAAACCTAAGCATAAACTGTACACACTGAGATTTGGTTTATAGGCAAGGGAAGCATCAGCTGAGCCCAGGTTCATGCCCCAAGGTGTATCTTGGCAGTGGTTGGACCTGTCTTGTATGTGAAATGATTGCCTTTATCATCTTGAACCCTGATCTATTACTAAGTGTGAAGTGGATTCAACCTTGTGTAGTAGTATAGAATATTTTTTCTGAAACTTCTCTTTTAGAGTTGAAAGTAATTTTTTTATTTAGAAATATATGGAGCTTTTTATAAAGACTGGTCAACATAGCCCATATAGGAGGGCCAGTTTATATGCCCACAAGTTAAATTGATGCAAAAAAGAACATGTAGACTGCAGATGTTCTCTCTGCAGAAGCATGAAAGATCAAGCAGTGAGTTGAATGGGACAGTTGTGACTTCCTCTCAGTATTAAAAAAGCAGTCTTCATCATAAACGGATTCTTTATGAAGTTGCATAGTTACCTTGTTATTCATCTGTGTGGGGAAAAGGATAAACCAGTCCTACAGGTTAGCAGCTGTTGCACTGTACATGGGACATGGATTATGTTACATGTGCTGTTGAGTTTAAAACTAACATACCATAATCCTTATTAAAAAATCATATGTAATATTTCATTGAGGTTATACACTTCTCATTAAGGCAAATTATATTACTGAATTCCATTTAATAATGCACTGCACTGTACCAGTTGCAGAAATTTCAGTTATGAAACAGATTATGCCTGTAGGACAGTTCAGCATTTTCTTTGACTTTGCAAGAACTGAGAGTAAAATTTCATGGAGATGAGGCTTGATTTTAATAGTTGTGGATATGCTGAGGTTCATATTCTTTTAGGCATCTTTGCTGTCTCATCCATGGTCTATGTAATAACTCGCTTTGAGGCTGATGTCTGCCTGAAGATGAAAATATGTCAGCAGGACAAGCTCTGCAATGGACAAATTGGTCCTGCTCTAACTGCCTTTTATCTATTTTTTTCTAAATATATAAGGAATTTCATATTCACTGTGGCTAATGTCGAACAACTTCAAATTCACCATAGCTCTGGGGGTTTGAACATAGTAGATCATATCCTCATCTTAGAGGCTTATTTCTGCTAAGGACATGGCCCAATAATGTAGTTTTTCTTCCTGTCCCCTATCACCTGAGATCAGTTGATGAACAATTTTTTGCCTCAGTCTTACTGTCATGAAAAGATGCTGATCTGAAATGTCAGACTCTGGTTCAGTTCTGGTTTCACTGCTGTTTTTAGTGCTTTGCCCTCCACAGGGCACTGTTAGGCATTTTCATGTGCAAAAGCACATGCAATTTGTCTGAGGAATATGTGTATTAGCATATTGTACATGAACAGGAGCAGCTGCATAGAGAAAGCAGGAACATGCTTATAAGCTCAAATATTTTGATTCTACCTGTTTATTGTGTGTGTGTGTGTTTATGTGGAAAAGCCAAGAAGCTTGCCTTAAAAAGAAAAGGTCTCCTGTTACAATCTTAAACCCTGTAATTCCAAACTAAAGATGATGTTTTTGATCCTTCCTTGTTCAATTTATACTGGAATAGCTAACTATAAACTGAGTGGAAATTAAAGATCAGTTTGGTTCTCTAATTTCTGGATTGAGTCCTCTTGAATAAGGAAAAAAAGGACAGATAATTGCCATGAGGGACAAGGACCTAAATTCACTGTGATGTTTAGGCTCCCAAAATACAAGCCTGGATATGGGCTAAGTTTTTCTCTTCCCTAATGCTGGTTAAAAATATTGCATCAATCTGGAGATGGTCAAGTGTCCTTTCTATCGGATACACTGTGTGGCAGGTGAGAGTCCAGAACTGTCATTTCTCATATGGGCACCAAGAAGTGACAGAGATGGAGGACTGCAAAAACAAATGCATTAAGAGAAACATTTCATAACCTATTAAAAAATTTATATAATGTCAGGCCTGGTTTATAAAGCCACTGAAAATTCTTTGTATGTAGAAGTTTCAGTTTTTCTGCAGTTGACCTCCTTTTCCGTAGTTTGTTGGGCTACATTGATAGTCTGTTTTCTTGTTTTTTTGCTTTTTAGTGGGCAAACAAAAGGAGAAAGAATACATCAAAAGTGAAGGCAAATGAAGAAAAGTAAAATACTGTTTGAAATGAAAACACATTTTCTATTTTTCTAAGGCCATTGAGAATTCTTGGTGAAACAGAAGGCATAACATATTCACAGGTACCTCCTTGTTACCTGTTATCACTTAGTATCACTACTTAGTGTAGTGATACAGATTTTTGCAAAAGAAGTTGGATGACTTAAATGTGAACAGTTTCTGGAGAACAAGGCCCATTTGTGTAGAGTTTGCTCCTTTTGTTGGAATAGCAAATGCTGAAATATTTTTTGTAAAACCAGCAGAATGTAGAGTAGGTCAAAAACACTATTAGCCATTAAGTGGGGAAAAAACCCTACTATAAAAAAAAAGTCAAGGCTTTGAAGAGGCTTCATTACAACCCTTTATCCTTCTCAACCCTTGGTCCAGAAGCTCTGTATTTTCTGTGTAAAGAGAGATGGAAAGTCTTTGGTCCTTGCTTTCCTTTTGAGTGAGGAATTCCATGTTTTGTATTGTCTTGTACATAGGAGATGAATTGATGAGATGCTTGTCAATGAGTCTATCCTGTTGATGGAGTGGGAACATGAGCTGCAACTGGTGATGCACAGAAGTTCATGAGTGATGCTGAAATAACTTTTTGCTGAAAACTTGAAATAATGATGCTTGCATTGTCAGTTTGAATCATTGTGCTGAGCTTGTGACTTTTTTCTAGTACCTTTAACTAGTTCATTCACAATTTGAGGCTTATGCTTGATAACTTGATGGGCATTGAAATGAGCAGTCCTCACATGTGAGGTGAGACTTCCAGCTAAAGTAATTAGCATGAGGACAGAAATATGTCAGGCTGGGATACTAGCAACGTAGCATGTCCTTGAAAATGTGGAAAAATATTGATACCTCATATATATTTCACATTATTATTAGGAACAAAAGCATTATTGCTAAATTAGGTTGAAGAAATGAATTCAGAACAAAACTGTATTGTCCTGTGTGCTCTTTCCTATTTCTAGCTTCGGAAACAAAATAGAAGATCTTTGCATGCTTCAAGCTCTTGGTTAGACCAGGAAAAATTCTTGCAAAATAGCATGACAATCTTTCTGTAGTGTGAGCTGAGATCAAAAGCTGCAGACATCTGATAATTTGTTTGTCTCTGCATAATTTATTGTTTAACAGAAGAGTCTGAGGTTTTTTTTAAGTCTGGAGTCCCACTTCTTGCTGCAGAGGTGAAACCATATTTCTAATGGTGAATGCAAAATATATTTATTAGTCTGCCCTTAAAAAATGACTTTAAATCAGTCTCAGGCTTGTGAAGTTAGTGTAATGTTATAATAATAAGACAATATAGAGTTGACTTTCATATGTACTTGTGATTTTAATACTTGCTTAAATGAAATGTATATATTTTTGAAACATCACTTCCTCCAGACCTCAGGAGTGAGTGACAGTAGAAATTAAGATGCCATTTTGAACCTGATAACCTAAGTAAAGAGAGGATTCCCTGTCCCAGCTTGGTCTGGATACAGGAGTGCTCCGATTTCTTTTCTTTTAAAGCCTTCCAAACCCCCGTGGCTTTTGGAGGATTAACAGAACTTTGTGCATCCTTGATAAATTTGATTTTTAGATTCCAACAGCTGGTGCTTTACCTCAAACTGACTGTGCTCATCTTTCCTCCCTGCAGACAAGCATGTTACAGAATATTCATTCTAAGATTTTCATCCAGGTCAGGTAGCTCCTAGCAGAGAAATAGAAGCATAAATTATTTGTCCCTACTGTGATTGTTTTTATATATCTTTTTTAGAGAACACATGTTTTGAGCTGTTTTGCTGAACTTTTCTGCAGCAATGAAGTTAGGCAAACTAACTTTAAAAAAAAAAAAAAAACTTTTATCAAAGCTATCTTTAAGCCAATCGGTAACAGTAACTAATAATACCCTAGTTGTTTCTGTGTAACCTCTTTTAAAACAATTATAAACTTAATTTCTTCTATGCATGAGACTGAGAATAGGGATAAATAGTGCTGACACTGGTCTGCATGTCATCTTTGCCCTAGAAGTCCCCAAGTAGCTAATTAAGTCAGCTGTGTAGCTAGATGGAGAAGAGCTCCAGGATGGTGAATGCACTTGAAAGGCTTTTCAGAAGCGAGTACTTAGTGTGGATCTTGTTCTTATTAGCATTGATATTGGCAAGTGAAAATGAACCCATCCCAGTTTTGCTTCAGGTTTATTCACTGTTGTTGAGAGCATTGGAGTCAGGTTGGTAGAGGCAAGAGGGAGAACAGGAGCCACCTCCTCTTCCTCCCAGGGACCTTTCAAGAGTGCTGGGGGCTCAGTGAGAGCAGCCTTCTCCCCGCTGCTGCTGTGCACGCTGGAGGCCAGATCTGTGCAAGCTTTAATCCTCATGTGCAAGAATACCTGTTAGAAACAGGGCTGTTGCACTGAGCACCTCACAAGATCTGTTGGCAAGGCTAAGGATGACACTGCTTCTATTTTCTGCTGCATCCAGCATGTGTAGAGAGACAGGTGTCTTGGGGGTGCTGATTACACACTATTTTTCACTCCTCTATGTTGAATGATCTAGAAGTTTGCAGTGTAGACAGTGAGCTTGGTCTGTGTAGTGAAGGGATTTCAAACAAGAGGGATTCAATCAAGGTTTCATAAACAGCATCCATTCTGCCATGTCTGGGATTTCATAACTTTTTTTTATTAAGGGAGGAAAAGAAGTGCAGCGCTGTTGATTATAGCACCTTTAAATGGATCTAAATGTGTTCTTGAATTTGTTTATTTCTTTATAGCAATGAAATGCCTGATAATGTTCTCTGGCTAACTAGCTCTGTGCTTGTATTCCATGTGCTCACTGATTGCAGTCATTAGCTGTGTGAAGCTCTACTTTGCCACACACTGGTCATTATAGAAATACTCGTGGCTCTATTGGCAGTGATCCTCTTGTTTGGACCTAAGAGGGACTGTTTTTAACACTGATCCTTTTCTTTAAAAGGTATAAAATAAGGTAGCTGCCCCCAGTGTGCAAAATCAACTGCTATACATTATATATGTGTGCGTAGGTATGTCTGTGTGTGTGTGTATATATATACATACACTTTTAGTCACTTCGATATTTAGCAAAAACTAAGCTGTGAAAGAATTGGAATCTTTGTTACTTTTTCACAGAAATATCTACAAAGGCAAATGCATTGAAACTAGCTGGAGTGGCAGAGAGGATGCAATTTCCTGCATGCTTGATAACTTTCAGGACTACAGAAAGATAGGAGTCACATTGAGACAAGACCTCGTAAGTGTAGGTAGTGCTGCCTAGGCAAGGTAGACTGGCAGTCAGAGGTGGTTATTTTTGTCATGGCAAGCTGCACCATTGTGGGTGTCAAGGTGCTCATTTGAACTTGGTGAAGAGGCAGGGTTTTCTCTGTCACTTCACGGGAAATATTACTTTGTGGGAGGAAATTAGGCTTTCCTGTGTTTCTATACTTACACTGTATGCAATACACTAAATGGGTGTACAAACAAAAGCCACAGTGGAGTTCATCCTGCAGAATTTTTGGGATCGATATTTTGTACTGAAAGAAAAGGAATTCTAGAAAATGGCACAGCACACAGCTCTGTAAAAATTTTGATGTGAGAGTTCTACTTAAGCTAAGGTTATTGTCTAATCTTGTAACTGCAAGAGTTAAGACTTTTGGAAAAGTATTAGCCAGGGTTACCGGTAAGCTTAAGGATTTTTTAATATACTTTTAGAGAAAGAGTAGTGGAAGACAGTAGCCAGCTAAAAGAAAATATTTTATCAAAAACTTTAAGAAGACTTTCTTGCTACTTCTCTTCCTGTTTTGGAATATATTTAGCTGAACTGATTTTTTCATCATGTTTTGGCTTAAAACTAGATGTTCCCAAGACATTAGAATGACCTGGAAAAAAAAAAAGCAGGCTTGGCTAGCAAGCATGTGACCTTTGATAAATGCTTAGCTATAGCATAGTGAAAGATAGAAGCTCACTTTTTTGAGTCCTATTTTGAGTCCTGTCTTATTTGTGAGATGAGTCAGCAAGGTATCCCAAGAATATATATGAACTTGATTATAGCCTACAAAGCTGTCAGAGCACACTAGACGTGGTCAGTTCAATAGCAAGGCTCAAGATAGTTAAGATGCGTTCTGCTCAGTGGCTGTGTGCACTAGCACGTGCTAGTTAGCAAAGCCTGGCTCATCCTTGCTGCTTTTGTGTGGTCAGCTTGCCCTTACCTAGGAGTCGCATCGATGGTCACGTTGTGCTAGCTCAGCTGAAAGGGACCAAAGGAAGTTCGGAGGGTGGAGAAGAGGTGTATTGGTCGAGAGCTGTGTTCATTGGGACTTCAGCAGCTTCACAACTTCCCTGAGAGTAGCAGCTCCTGAACTGCTGTTTCTAGCATTACTTGCAACACTTTTGTTTTTCAGCTCAGATACCCTTGGGATGAGCTTGTGATCTGTGCTTTGTCCACATTCACTGAGGCATCACTTTTCCTGGGCTGATATAAATGTCCCACAAATGTACATATCAATAGAACTAAGACTGAAATCTTCTCTACAGTTATTACACTTTTTTTGCCATCATATTTGAAGTATAATGTGCTCTCTGTAGCAGGACTGAACTATGTTTAAGTATGTGCTGTCCATCATCCTTGCATGAATGGATAATAATAATGATGTGGCAATTAGGGATGTCTGTTTTGGAGATACAGCCACAAAGCACACAGAAAGAGGCTTTATTTACCTCTGACTACCTCTGATTTACCTTATCTGTCTTTTAAAAACAGGGCTGATTTCTGCATGGGGAGAGCTGCCTTACTCTCAGTGTATGGGCCACCCGTGTGCTGTTACTCCATGGCCCTTGGGTGAACCTGCTGGCCAGTCTCAAGGCCCTGTGCCTCATACCTGCCTGGCACTTAGAGAGCTTCCAGGAGATCACTCTCATCCCTAATCATGTCAGGAAAGTAGAGTAATAAAAGTCAGTATGAGACCTCAGGAAAGGGGAAGGTAATATTTATTGACAAAATCTTTAAGCATTTGCTTTTATGTGTTTGCACACTCAATGCTTGTAGACTTATTTTATTCAGTCACACCTACGTATTCGCAAGCACCAAGCTGTGTGTTGTCTGAGCAGACTGGCTGCCATGGAAAACCTGGGATGCCATCTGACAATTTGTTGGGAGGTTTCTCTTGATGGTGATTAACTAGGTTTTAGAGAGATTTTTTTTTTTGAGTCAGCAAGTCTTGTGAACTGGACCTGGGACCATGCTGACTGTAGCTCTTCTAAACTTTCTTGGTTAAAATAGTTGCTTCTTGGGTAAAACATCTCGTGCAGGCATTCCCTTTGCTTGAGTGGCATCTAAATAAGCTTTTGCCAGCTACTTCTTGATTTTTTTTCTCATCTCTCAGGCATACAGAATGCTTAGCAATACCTGGAAAGTAATAATAGAAAAGACCAAATACTCCATGCCATGGTTGCAAAGGCAGCAGCTTATTGCTTTTGAAGATTTTAGACTGCTGCAGCTTCCTACTGGTAGCATAAAAATCCTTAAATTTAACATGCAACACTGTAATGCAAACTGATAAAGCTTCCTGTCCTTTGCTAACCTATGTAAACTATGTTAATGGAAGTGAAGGTATTGCTATAAAATTACCCTTGAGGTCATAAATCTGTTTATTGCTAGTAATGCAGTGATATATAGAATTACAAATGTACAAAGTCTTCCAAGCTAGGGACATATCTATTTTCTCTGGGGACATTTATGGTAGTATTTTGTATTTAAGCCTCTGCATAGCAGCTGTCCTTAAAACACAAAAGCTGTGAGAGAAAAAATACTAACTAAAATAGTACGTAGTCACTTGTGCATCTACTATGTGCAGCTTTGAAGACTTGGATCACTGTTGAAACTGTTGGATTTTGCTGGAAATGTTGGATGATTATTTGCCAAATAAGGCAAAGTGGATTTCAGTGTAACACATTTGAATGTATCTGAGTTGAAAAATCTGGAACTTAGTTATATGGAAAGACTGTTATGCTTATGATAGAGCTGCTTTCTAGAGAAGACTACACAAGCTGGAGGAGGTGCCTAAAGGACTCATGAGCTTTTTTCGAAGCTGCTTCCTTTCTCTGTGAAAGGTACTTAGCTGAAAAATATGCCCTCTCCTGCTTTCTTCTTAGTTTTGAGAAGAAACATAGCATCTTTATTTGAAATAATAAGAAACAGGAAAGACAAGTGACCTAATGCAACATACAAATATTAGTATTTAGTGGCCTTGACTGATACAGATTTTTTGTAAGAGGTGTGATGAGGGTCATAGGAATTTGCATTTTTGTCCCATGAAAAATGTAAAGGGCTAAATCACATACATGAGCATTTCTTTTCCTTTTTTTCCTGTCATCTTATCAGCACAGCTTTACTTTTACTTATTTACATAGCAATGCCATTCAGAAGCTTGGAGGAATCTTTAAATAACACCTTTGTTAGGGTTCTTATGCAGGAAAGCACAGGAAGGAACATTTTCAGAATTGCCTTTGGGGAGCTGGATATAGTTAGTGCTGACCCTGCAAATGTTCAGAGATGTAAATAATGGATGGATTACAGCAATTTATAGTACAAGAAGGAAACAGATTGCATGTGCTAAGAATTTTCATCTTTTTGTAATTGACTTTTAAATTAGTATAGGTGCTGTTTTTAGAAGATGTGGAAGTGTTTTCTGCTATTTTTTGTCTGCAAGCCCCATTGTACTTGCTGTAGGAACTGCTG
>JAVCKT010017679.1:0-12915 GCA_032273925.1 Rhynchotus rufescens
GTGCTGGATTTCCTGCAAATCCAGCCATGCCAGAAGGGGAAAATGCATAGGTTGCCTTGCTTTTGGAGGGTGAAGTCTGGTGCAGTGGAGAGGGCAGTGCTGGGACTGAAGGCTGAAGAGGGTTGGAGAAGGCACTTGAATAAAATGAAGTAGGACACTTAAGTGAACTCTTCAGTCTTCCTGTATTTTTTAATATCTTTTGGTCATATTTCAAGTTCTTGGTATCCTAAAAGGGAAATACCCATGCAGAAAAAGACATAAATAAGGTAAACAGGTACTTAGAGAGGTGGTTTCCAAGTCTATTTGCCAGTACTTTATGGTAAGATTTAAAGGGGTGTTGTGGAACAGAGGGATGTTTTCCTCCTAAACCAAACTCAAGGGGTTGTTATCTATGTAAAGAGCATTGCAGTGATTGCTTATAACACTTTTAAAAGTTGCTTTTGGATGTGTTTTAGACTCTGCATGCAACAGTGCTCCTGGATCTGGTCCCAGCTCTCCAAACAACAGCTCCAACAACATAAGTGCTGAGAATGGAATTGCAGGATCAGTCACGAGTATTCAAGCTGAGGTACAGAGCTGTTTTTTAATCAGATTTTAACACTTGAGTTTCTAATCCATTTTTGCAGTCTTATGGGTTTGGACATACAAACTGATATGAATCATACTGAAAAGTCTGGATCATGACTCGAGGCAGACTTTGGGATTTAACCTCTCAATGTGGCGTGACCGGCTGTGTTATCTGTGCATTAAATCTAGCTTGAGGCAGTTCACAAGCTGCTCATATTAAATGGTAGTGGTTTTAGTACAAGTGAATAGTAAAAATAACGTGTTTAAGGGAGGAAAGACATGAAAAACATTTCCTGGTCCAAATATAAGTATTTTAAAATTTGAAGCAACTCTTCTCATGTATTGCAGTACAGGGTGAATTAGGAAAGCGCAGCTGATTAGTGTAAATGCAAGCAGCCTGGCACTGGATTAATTGAAAGCTTGGTGCTCGACACCATGTACTGATTTACAATCCTATGGCTTTGCATTTTTTATAGTGCAAGCATAGGCCTTTTTCACTTGTACAGGTTTTCACTTCATTTTTATTTCTGATGTAGTGTCCTTTAATATAGGGAATATGCTTTCTACTCCACCCTTTCCAGTAACACTTTCCCCTGCCAAATTACTCAACGCAGATGTTCCAGTTCTTTGCATTACTTTTCGTGGAGAAATGAATTTGATCCTCTCCTTGTTCCAGTGTTGCCTGTTGCTTGTTACAGCTGACCCATTTACCCATGTGTGTTTTAACTGTCTTGGTTTATTTGAGGAAAAGATGAGTAAATTAGGGCTTGGGGTTCTTCTACCAGTATTATATGGCAGCCTAAGCCTTTTTAAGATATCTGTGATACCAATTGATCAGTCCTTTATTATGCCTCTGCTTTTGCATACGAGAAATGTTTCAGTGTTTTCAGAAAATTAATGTTGCCAGCTTTGTGTTTCGCATTGTTTTATTTTCTGTGAGAAATGTGTCTCTCTGCTTGCCAGTTTATTGGAAGGTCTCCTCCTGAACCATTTCAGAAATGCTGGAACATGGTCTCAGTGCATTATTTAAGGTTAGGTGCTTGCCTCGGGTACAGAAAGACCACCCTGCTGAAGTCTGTTGTTTAACTATTGCTTTTAAATCTTAAGATGTTAGCCTCTTGGCAAGGTACAGGTTATTCGTTGTCATCATGGTTGTTATGACTATAAAAGTACCTCATTACAGATGAAAATGGTACATGCTGCAATTGTGCTCTCCTGTGCCATTCTATAGATGTTTGTGCACTATCCATAGATGGGATCTGTGCATTTAAAGTGATGATGATGCTGATAAACATCATTTGCCGTTAGTTTCAAGCTGTTGCCTTTTTCTCTTCATTGTTTTTAAAACAAATTCCCACAAGATTGCTCGAGGCACAGCTACACGTTACGCATTGCTCAAGGAGGTAATGGTTGTAGTTTTGATTCATTCGTGGCATTGGTAAAATATTTCATTACCTTGCTGACAATAACTACCTTATTCTCCACGCTAACGTTTTGCGTTATTTAAGTTAAGAGCAAAATTACCAGGAGTGTTCAGAATTACTTGCAAGAAGTGTGTGGGCACACGCAATCGCATGCCCTCCCCAGGTACCATTCAGCAGCAAAACGTGTTGCTCTTTTCAGATTTCCTCCTTGGTGGCAGCAGGAACGTTAAGCGCTCTCTGTATGAATTCACAGGTCTGTAATTGTGACCTGAGCTCTTAAAAACATGTTTACTCCTTCAAAGGGAGAACTCATCTGGGGTGTGTTTTCAACCGGCTTGATTGACAGTAATGAGAGAGTGAGAAGGTAAAATGGGAAGAGTTTTACTTTGTGGGTGAATTATTGCCAAGCAGCATAGAAAGTTGGCAGGCTCGCTGAACATCTCTGATGCAGGAGCAGCTGGATGCTAAGAGAATAAACAGGAAATTAGCAGCCCATCAATGGGTGCATTTGCAGACACACCCCAGTTTCACCTTAGAGTCATTGAAAAATAGTCCTTATTATCCAGAGATGGTTTTGCAGTCAGGGAAATAAAGTGCAAGGTCTCCTTGGCTTACGAGGCTGTGAGATGAGGGCTAAAATGCACAAAGCTGTTATTTGCATTGCTCTGTTAGGCTCATAGCAGTTGTTGCACAGTATGATGTTGGTTTAGGCATAATCCTTTTTTCTCAATAACACCTGAGTTAAAATAGTAGGCATTTGTGTAGAAAACCATGAAATCTGAACACCTTTTTACTTCATTTCGGATGGGAAATTGCCCACTGGAGAGTTCAGTGTGATCAGAACATTTATCTCCTAACAAGGACAGCAGGCAGTTTCAAGCAAGGTAATTTTTTCAATGGATTCTCTAGCCCCAATTGTTCTGGAAATTAATGGATTTTATTTGCATTTTTTATCCTTTAAATGGCCGTAAAGTAATACACTGCATCCCTCGTTACATCCTAAAAATCCAGAAATAGCTGCGTAAACACAACCTTAAGGCTTATCGATGAGGCTTTTTGAAGTCTGCTTTAAACTAAAACCCACGAATAAATAGCGTAAGTTGTGATTTGCCCAAGAGGGCTGTTAAATCTTGCTGGGGAGAAGCTTTTTGCAGCTGTGACGTGGAAGGGCCCCTGTGTGCTGGCGGGGGGCACGGGGCCATGCGTCGTGTCCATCCCCGGTCTCCACCTCGCGACGTTCTCCCTTCGGTTGCAGACCAGCCTGGCTCACCGGCTCGTCAATCGGGAAGGCTCCGTGACCCAGCTCCCGCTCTACACGTCGCCCTCCTTGCCCAACATCACGCTCGGGCTGCCCGCCACCGGCCCTTCCAGCGTAAGTGGCGCGGGGCGCGGATTGGGACCGGGGCTGGCGGCCGGCTGCCTTCACCCCTTAACTTGCTGTGCCCTCCTCCTCCTCGCGCCCCGTTTGCAGGGAGGGTCGGCCCCGCAGGACGCCGAGCGGCTCGCGCTCCCCGCCTTGCAGCAGCGCATCTCCCTCTTCCCCGGCACCCACCTCACTCCCTACTTGAGCACTACAGCGCTGGAGCGAGACGGAGGCACCGCGCACAACCCGCTCCTGCAGCACATGGTCTTACTGGAGCAGCCGACTGCACAAACTCCCCTGGTCACAGGTGAGGGCTCCGTGGGGAACGTCCAAAATCCACCGTGCGCAAGCCCAGCTCGGGGTGGGAAAGAGGATATAACATCCATAACTTTATTTCTATCAGCTCAGTCTCACAGAGGACATAAGTCATTTGTATGTTGTGTATGTGTAGAACTATAACAGGTAATCTGGTA
The DNA here is from genome assembly GCA_032273925.1 of Rhynchotus rufescens. NCBI lineage: Eukaryota > Metazoa > Chordata > Aves > Tinamiformes > Tinamidae > Rhynchotus > Rhynchotus rufescens. The sequence goes on from JAVCKT010017679.1 coordinate 3,828, forward strand.
GCCTGTGTTCACTGATTCATGGATAGCTGTGACATTTGCAAAATTGGAGATTGCCCACGTCTTCCTGTGGAAGGAACAGTTGCCTTGTCATCGTGGTGAAACAGAAGTAAATAGCGTAAAGATCATTTCCTTCCACAAGGAAAGCCTGGGTTTGTCAGTGACCATTTTTTAAAATATATATATATATAAATGCATATTATACATATTAAAAAAATAGCTTTAGAGTTGAAATTATAATCAGTTTAGATTAAAGTGGCAATAAAAATGTTTTTTATTTCACTGATCCCCATCCGTATTTATCACTTTCTCTTTCGTCTATAAATCAAAACACACATTTACAAAAGCACAGATTAAAATACTGGCTTTTCTCATCATTATAATAAATGACAAAAAAAAACCCACACAGCAAAACCCATTGCATTCAAACAGATTGTGTTTGTTTGTATACGTTACAATTTCAGCATGTTAATTACTTTGAATTGCTCCCTGTGTTACACGCTCAGAACTAAGTACCTATGGGAAAGCTTATTTCTATAAATAGCATTGAATCAAAGCAATAATATCTGCTAGGATGCACTTCTCTCTGCAGTATGTATTATTAGAGGGAAGATTAGGACAAAGCATATTCTGCAGACATTTTGTGTTGGTTCTTTGTATTCTTTCTTTAGGGCTCAAAAGCCCTAAATAGACTAGCTGCTGGATCATAGTTGCTATTTCCAACTTTTTGGAAGCTTGCACACCCTTATCTCTGTTAGACACACAGCAGTTCACAGCATTGGTGACTTTCTCAAGGCATTAATTGGCCGTGGTGTAGACTCGTTCTCAGCTGCCCAACTCCTGGGCTTGATTTTGTGTATGTCTTCCAGAGAGCAGAAAAAGAGTTTATTAACCGTGAGAACAGCTAAGAACAGCCTAAACAAATGCCCTTACTGGGGATCAGAGAGGTGTTTCACAGGACACTCATCCAAGAAAACATTTTTGTCTAGGCCAAGAGACCAACATGTGTCCTCCCAAAATAGCCCTTACGTGTTCAATACACAACCTGCATGAATATGCACAATGGTGATGGAAACAATTTTATGTTTTTGTCATCTTGTCCCTTAATTCTCCTTCTTTCTAAATATATAGTGGAGCCTTATTGCTCTCTGTCTCTCTTTCTCTCTCTCCCTCTTAAGATGCTCAAAAAGAGAGCCTTTTTCCAAGGCCCAACTGGTCTGAGGTGGAAGGTTTCGTTCCTAGCCATTTCAACAGAGCAGGCGTAGTGCAGCCGATAGGAACCGTGCTCCTCTGTGTGATTTAGAGGGAGAAGCAGCTTCATCATACATCTTCCTTCAGCATTTGTAGTAGGTCCACTGTAAGATTTTAATAGCTGAATGCTCTGGGTGACAGTTTGGGCTGATGCTTTCCCGAGACAGAGCTTGAGATTACTCCTGGACCAAGGCAAGCTCTAAGACTTGAGAAACTCCAAGGGTTTGGAGGGACAACCACAGTAGGATACTAATTCTTGTCATCTGCTGGGAGATGGAAGGGCCTGTAAGGGGTATGGCTGATTTTTAGAAATGAGACATTCCCTTGGATCTCTGAGCAAAAAAAGCAAGCAAAGAACTCAAAGCAAAATATTATTCCATCCAACAGTAATTAATTGTTTTTTATTCTCTTTTAAGGGTACTTCAGCAATAAGTGGCGAGGTCGCTGATTATAGCAGTATATCTCATTGTCACCATCACTGTTACTCAACAGCCGTTTTTTCCCCTTCCTTTCTTCCTTTTTTTTCTTCTCTGCTGTTTTTTCCTACGTATTATCTTCAGACTGGTATCTTTCAGGCCTGCCCCTCCACGCACAGTCTCTGGTTGGTGCCGAGCGGGTCTCCCCTTCAATACACAAACTCCGGCAGCACCGCCCGCTGGGGCGCACGCAGTCGGCCCCCCTGCCCCAGAACGCCCAGGCCCTCCAGCAGCTAGTGATCCAGCAGCAGCACCAACAGTTTTTGGAGAAACACAAACAGCAATTCCAGCAGCAGCAACTGCACATCAACAAGGTAGGCATGGTGCTTCCAAGGCTTTTCTTACTCGCGTGCCATCATCTGTAGCCAATGCCGTTTTTCTTGTGCTGTGATATGTGTGGCCTTTATCTCTGTTATCCACTGGCCTGTGTCCTTAAACCTCCATTTGTCACGATTTTGAGTGAAACGGCAGTGAGGATGTGGACATGCATCACCAAGGTGAGTTCCAGTAGCTCTGTCGAGGTAGCTGGAAGCCACTACAGTTCAAACTTGGAGCCTTCCAGGAATGCGTTTCAAAGTTGTCATTGCCACCACCCACATCAGCATCTTTGCTTGCTGTGTAGCAAAGAACGTCTCATCAGGTATTTGGGGAGTATATGTATAGTGCATATATGCAGCTCTGAAGGGAGAAAGAGCAGTAGTATGAATCCAAGGGAGAAATTTCAGAGTTGGCAACAGTAGAAAATAATTAAAAGTGAAGATAGTTAGATTTACTGAAGTGTTTTTCACTGGGATTACTATTGAAAAGAGAATAGCTGTTCTCATATTCAGTCCAATTTCTCTTTAACTATGGCCCTCTGTAAAGCTTTATAGTTTCTTATGTACTTCAGCTCCTGAAAATGGGAACAGTATTGTTGTGTATCCTGCATGGGTTGTTTTGAAGATTAATTAATGTGATTCAGAAATTGCTTTGAAGAAAGAAAGCACTTTATTATCTGGCTCTCTGTAGATCACTTGGAGAACTTCAGGTGAATATTGAAACGTACCATTCATCATTGCACAGGTTTTGCAATTGCTATGCAGCCAAAATCACTTCTCTAGCCATCCCAATATTATGCCTGAACTGAAAGCAAAAACTGCTTTGAGGTTATTGCCTGGGTATGGATTCAAAAGGACAAAATGTATCCCGTTGCTTTTTTTGTTTGTTTAATCCATCAGAAAGGAAAACTCACTTTTTAAGTGCAAGAGATCTGATCACAAGTCATATAAACTGAGCTAGGACAATTTGCACGAGCTGAGATTTTTGTCCCAGTCCTTTGGCAGCTAAGGTCTTGCCGTATAAAAAGACTTTTTGGGAAGGAGAAATCAGTCATAATCAGTCTGATATTTTCCTGACCCTTTGTGATCTCTGTCTGAACTGAAGGATAAGTGAGGTAGCAGGCGTCCTTTGCAGATTACTGTGGTTTCGTTTTTTGTGGAAATTTCTGCAAGGATTTTCACCGTCCCTGTCATCTGAGGAAAGGGAAGTACAGGGAGCTGGGCTCGCTTGGTTGTGTGGTGGCCCATTAGAAAACCAAAAACCGATAATTAAAAAACCCACAACTTTCCAGTAAGGCGAAAAGAGACGATTTCAAGAAAGCAAGCCTCAGCTCCCCCCAGAAAAGCCCTCAGTTTATAGCAGGGAGCTGAGGCAGGCCGATTACACAAGTCACTGACGTCAATCATGTACTTCTGACTCCCTGCCACTAGGTACCGCGTGTGCCAGCGCTGGGCAGCCGCACGCCGCTGTTGCCATAGGAATTGAGCTCAGCTCCGCACAACAACCCTTAGGACGGGCATCGAGGCGCTCCGTGCGCCGCCTTGGCTCGTGAGGAGGCTGCAGTCGAGCTGCTGCTTGCGCCGGCCTCGCAAGGCTCTCCCTTGCCAGCCCTCACGAGCGGCCAAAGGCTTCGCTCTGACGTCCCTGCTACACCCACTCCTGCTTTCCTTTAGACCTCCCAAGAGGTCTGCGCATGACTTGAGCCAATTGATTTTTTTTTTTATATTTTTTTCCCCTGTCTTCCTCCTTTTCCCCCCCAAAGTTGGAAATTCAGCTTTGCTGCTATTCTTACCTATCACGCTTGCATAGAAGTTGCGCGGGGTGCATAATCAAAGAAAATGCATGAGGACCATTTCCATGAATTTGATTTCTTTAAGCAACAGGTTTTGAAATCATTTAGTAACTAGCTCTGTATGTGTGTGGCCTGTTTATCCCGTGGGAGAGCATCCAATTGCTGACATGGAAAAAAAGTCTTTTCCCAGGCGTGTGGATATTTTAAGACCCTTGTGTGTAGGAGAGTAAAGGCACAACTAAAAATAATATAATAGATTGCTGCCTTTTACTTAATAGCAAAGCTGAAAGCACTGTCTGTTCTTAAGGTTAATATTTCCCCTAAACAGTATGAGGCTATTTTCAATGGCTTGTAATTTTTTTCTAACTTTTAAGTGTATGGCCTTAAACTTTCCATGTTAGATGTCTACATCAGATTAAATTTTTGAGAAGAGCGTAGCCCAAACAAGTCTGGCTGCTTCCAAAAAGGTGGCTAAGGAAAATATGTGGTTTTGCTTGTGATTATAAATAATAAGAATAACAATCTCGGGAATTTTGCAGTAAAGCCCTAGTGCCTGAGGCTTTGGAGCAGAGGTTTTGTCAAACAGGAAAAAATGTGAGGAATGAGAGGATGGCTTGGGAGGGAAGGAGAGGGCGGCGCAATGGGTTAGTCTCTGTGGAAGGAGGAGAATCCCAGCCCAGATAACATGGACTCTGGGCTCTGTCTTTATGGGCTCTATTTTCATTTGCTTTGAGGACAGATAAAAAGTAAAAATGGTGAAAGGAGAGGAAGGTAGGAAACTGCAAAGCTATTCATCTGTGTCCAAAATGCACAAAACCCAAAATACCTAAGTGGAGCTCCAAGTATGGCGCATGCTTTGAGCATCATCTCTGCCTCAACCCCTTGTTTGATGGAGCGGATACATTGTGAATAGAAATGTGTTAATATTTGCAAAGCACTTGTGTGCTCCAAACACATGTACATGTCAGCAGCTCTTTCTCCAAGCCAGAGTTTGATATGCTAAGTAAGACTGGATAAAGTAGCAAATAACCGCTTGTTAATTGAGCGCTGTGCAAGCTTGGTCTAAGTGAGGTATGTGTCCTAAAAGGACAGATACCAACCAGTCTTGCAGTTCTGCAGGAAGAAGCTTCATCTTTGCGCAAGAAAGTGGATCTGAAATGTCACAGATGAATGTTTATATTTCCTACCTTTCCAGCATTTAAGATTCAAAACATCGGGAATGTTCTTTTAGCATAGTTGCAGGGGATTTGATGGGGCTGGGAGGGGGGAGGCACATGGCAGGGAATGAAATGGGACTTTTTTTTCTGCTGTATGATATATGCAGCAATCCCAGCACCATCTCATCTTCAGCAATTACTTTTTTTTGTGCAGACTTCCGTCTCTTTTAAGATGCAAATCATTGTCTTTTATGTGCAAGAGATGAAGCGGGATTTGCTTGTAGTTCTCTGTGGTGCAGTGGGTTAGCATTCAGAAGGGTATTTCTGTCCTGAAAGTATTCTGGTAACCTTTGGGGAGCGGATAAAATAACTCCACATGGCAGTGATCTCTTAGAGGACTTCAGTCATCTCTGAGTTAAAAGACAAGCTTTTCAATGGGATAGGCCTGGAAGTAGCAATTACCTCTATAAACAGAAATATGCAAGCGGATTTCTGTAAATCCTGAGCCAGAATACTTGGCTTTTTAGCTTTCTGTAGTGAAGATGAGTGTTTTGGCTTCAGTCCATTGAATATACAATGCACAGCAGCCGGAGCAGAACAGTTGATCTTCCTTTTAGCCCTGAATTGTACTCTTAGGCAGATGAGCAGCACAACTTCTGTGGTCAAATTATGGTCATTCTGGGTAAACCCCCTTCTCAGCAATCTTTGGGAAGAGTGGTATTTCTTCTCCAGTGGCAACAAATGTATGCCTTGACTTGTCTGTGGTGCCGCGGTGTTGGGTGGATACCTTTTATTAACAGCTAGAATTGAACCATGCTGTTTCCTGATTTTCCCCCGCTTCTGGAATGCATTAACTACTTAGCCTTAAATGACTCCAGAAGTAGCTTTTAATATATAATGTTGAATATGCAATATTGAAAAAATACAGTGGCTTAGATTGCATTGCCTAGCACTTAGGAAGAGCTATTACCCTTTGAACAGTTTAAGGGAAACCTATTTTGAAATAACCTTCACTCATTTATTAGTCAGAACATCTTTTCTTCTTTCACCCTTCGCTTTGTCTTTTCTTTGCCTGAAAAAGTAGCAACATTCTTTTAACTCCTGCAAAAATACCAGGGACCTAGGTGTCTTGCAGAGCCCAAGCCTAATGTTGGGTACAATAAGTGTTGAAAACATCTTCTGGGAGGCTCGTTCGGTATTCCTGGCACGTCTCTCCCTCGGTGGGATGTGAAATGCGGCTCAGCAGGACAGAAGCTGGGGCTTTCTACGGGCCTATTTCTTCATCCCCACTGATGATGTAAATGATACAGAGCCATTTGGCCAAGAAGATATTTATTGCGGGAGATCTGGCGATATGTGAAGTGCACCCGATGTAATCGAGTCAGTCATCCTGCTTACTTGGGAGAGGCTTTACCTTGGCCTTCCAGCAGATTGCCTGCTTCAGAGAGTTATTTTTTTCCCCACTGTCTAATCACTTCATGAAAAACAATAAGAGAGATTTTTCCTGGCTTGATCCCCCGCAGAACAAATGCCAACTCACTGTGTGGCTTTTGCCCAGCTCTGCCCCTCGCCACCGTTCCCTCTCATCTTGTGCTTCTCTTTGGTGTATGCAATTAAGCATTCAATATTCCCGGCTCTGCAAGGGGTCCTTCCCCTGGCTGCAGCTGTCCTGGTTAGCCAGAAGGCAGCGCAGGTGGGCCTGCACTGCTGAGTGGTTGGTGCAAGCCCTCAGCAGTGTGTCCTCCTCCTCCTCCTCCTCCTCCTCCTCCAGCGCTGCTCCACGTTACCGCTCCCGGGCGGATGCAATCGGCCTCATGTCTCCCAGCTCGTGGCTTTCTTCCCTTGGAGCGACCCAGACAACGTGCCTATTTCCACAGTACCTTCCTCCTGTACCTCTCCTCCCCGGCCACTTCCTTCACTCAACATTGGTGTTTTCTTGTCCAGGTGTCTCAGATGCTTTTAAGCTAAGCCTTTATCTTCTTTTTATCTCCTTTTTGTCACCAGAGCTGTCTCCCAAGCAGTCTAGAGCTGCTTGAGAAGTTATTTATGGTGCACTGAATAACTTTATGATTTCAGATCTATTTGTAAACATTTTAAATGTCATTTTAACTTCATATTTAGTCCCTTGCACTTAACAGTATTTTTCTCTTTGAACTCTTGTCTTGATTTTAACACAGGCACATACTCATAAAATTCCAGGAATGGAAGCTCTTCAAGGAGCACTAATGGATCTAGGATGCAAATCCTTATGTTGTATAGGGAGTATGTTCACAACAGCGTACCTGTTTTGCAAAATCTTGCTTGAAGGAGAAGAGACTGTAGCAGCTAGGACAAATGACTTGCCAGGAGACTCCATTTACACTAGGAGAGCAACCTAAATGGTTGACATGTCTTTCTTTTTGGCCGCTTGATCTTTCCACCCTCACTGTAGCATTTTACACATGTTTTCCATTTCATTCCTTACATTTTTATGGAGTTGGAATAATTTAAATCTTACAGGCAATGTATTGCTTCTTATTTCCATTAAATTTGACAATGACATTGTGTTATTTTCTCAGCAATTACTCATCTTGCATAGTTCACAGGTTCAATAGATATCAAGTTCAAAGCTCAAGACTTGCAATCTAAGCAGGAAAAAACAATAGCAGAAGTTGGTTCATGGTAATTTAATTCTCTTTAGAACAGATTTTATTCAGGAAGCCTGAAAGTGCTTCAGGTTAATGCAGCTTGGATATCCAATGTGTATTTTAGGTAGTGAAATGGAAGACTCACAAAGGTCACTGAGAAATTTTGATAAGTATTAATGGGCAAAATTGTTGACTGTTACGAAGAGGTGTGAGCTGTATGAGGATGGTCCTGTGAACCCCACAGGGTTTTATCTTGAACTTCTAGGCTAGGTATTGCCCTTCTTTGTATACTGCTCCTCTTATGTCATCTCAAAAGTGCTGCAAAGATGTGGCCATCCTTTCTGCTTCTCACAATGCTTGAATATCAAAAGAAGCTTTGAGCCTCTTGCAGAGATGCTCTGCTCCAGTACAAGGGATCATTTGCTGTCCTTGGTGCCTTGCCTGCCATATGTTTAATCCTTTATATGGCTGTCCTGTGCCTCACTCTGCTTTATACAGGTTTACTTCAGTTATATCACAGAAGCTTTCTTCTGAAGTTTAGGGGGAAAAATGTTGGCTTCAGTTTTAAGTCACTGTTCTTTAGCACACAACTTCTGAATAGTCACTCCTTCTGCATATGTTCAGTAAATGTGTTTTGATTTAGCTTTATTAGATTTAAAATCAGTACTACTTTTCATACCAATGACCTAATCCATATTAAAGCTCTACTCTGGTAACTTTCAAAGTTCAACCATTTTGTTTATAAGCCTATGAAATGGGTACCATTTGCACTCTTAAGGAAAGAAGAATTGAATTATTTACCTGTGCTGGATGTAAAAACAGTTCACAGATTTTTTTTTTCTCCATGTAAAAATCACTAGTCGGCTGAAACTTAAGAACTGTGAATTTTATCTTGCTGAACTTTCAAAAGTTTAATCCTGTGTGAATTACAGCAAAAAATATATCGTACCCGTTATTTTAGCAGGTGCTTTCAGAAAAGTTAATTTCCACAGAAATTCCCTACCTCTAGTTAAGAAAGTCTGGTTAGATTGACTCTTCTATTTCTTGCAGTTTGTTTCTGTACTGAAATTCAGTGTCCTAAATTTCCTCTGAACTAATCTGTTAAAAGATTACAGACTTCAAAGGTATTTGTATAATGGCGCCTCATATTTTAAGATAGAATTTATGGAGGATTTCAAAAAGAAACTTGGCAAACAAGAAAGCAAAAACCTCTTAGAAGGTTGGTCTAGCATTTACTTTTTCTGGATTTTAATTGCCAAATGGGTCTTGTGCTTCTCCCTCGTGGATTTGCTAATGGAGTAGCCTCCATTGCTGCACAGGCCTAAGAGATTCTAATTTCTTTAATCAAGTGCATCATTACTTGGGACACAGGATTTCTGTGATAGCACTAATTGCCAGGGTTGACCTGATCTTCCTCTTGCACTGTTGTTTTCGTAGTTTACAAGCTGTATTCACAGTTTTTGCTCTCGT
>JAVCKT010017682.1:4153-15007 GCA_032273925.1 Rhynchotus rufescens
ACATCCAAGTGAGTTTTGAAGATCTCCAAAGAAGGAGACTCCACAACCTCTCTGGGCAGCCTGTTCCAGGCCTCTGTCACCCCCACAGTGAAGTCCTTCCTCACGTGGGGATGGAACTTCCTGTGTTTTAATTTTTACCCATTACCCCTTGTCCTGTCACTGGCCACAACCGAGAATAGTTTGGCCCCATCTTCTTTACATTCTCCCCTCATGTATTTATACATATCTATCAGGTCCCCTCTCAGTCGTCTCTGTTCTAGTAATCAATCAGATTTTTTGAAGATCATGTATACTGTAAACTATCTACCATCAAGAAATATGGTAAATTCAAAATTTAACGCTCTGCGGGATGTTACAGAGTGTTGCACTGCAGTGAAATGCAGCCCTCAAAGACATTCCCAGGTCTGCTTTAAACTAAGCAAGCTGGGCACAGCAGAGCATTGCTCCTTCGGGACGGAGCTTCGTCTGAGCGGGGTAGCTCTTGTGGGACCAACTGTGGGGGAAGCTGTCGATGTTTGGACGCTTGATCCATGTTGAGTTCCTGCTTCAGGGCTGTAACTAGCCAAGCATTTAGGTGTGCACATACACAGATTATGCAAAGATAAAGTGTTTTCTAAAGGGGTTAAAATGCAATTTCAACTGAGATCTTACAGCAATAGCGAAATATATTTCAGACCAGGCACAACTATGTGGTTCAGAGGTGAGGTGATGTAAAATAACACATCAGGTAGTGCAAAAAAAGAGTATCCTTATTTCACTAGTAGAGTTATTGCATTGATAATATGCAGCAGAAGTTCGGTGTATTGAAAAACATCCAACAGATTTTAGCAGGGTATTTCAGTATTTTATACATAAAATCTAATAAGTTACTGCCTGAGAAGGAACTACCATCTTCCTGTTTTAAATGCATTTATTTCATTAACATGCAATTCTAAATTTCATTTCAAATAAGTAGTCATTATTTCCTGAGAGAATGGTTTCTAATAGAATTATTCACATCTGGCTTTAGTTGCTTCTGGACAGTGCAGCTGTAGATGATGCCAAGAAAGACAGTCCCACTTCTCTGTCCATTTATGTTGTCTCTTGACTTATTTCAGTTTAAATGCTTTCTTCCAGAAATTATTTTTCTTAATTAATATACTTCAAAACCATCTTGTAATTCACATCTGAAATGGAAAATGAACTAGAGAAATCAATGTTTCACTTAGATAACTAAAGTAGAATTTGAATATACAAGAATAATATGGGGAAAATGAAGTCTACCTGTTTAGGTTTTTATGAAATCACTTCTTGGTAAATTAGTTATTTATATTTTATATTGAAGTGTAGTAAGTTCCACTATACTTAAAGTAAGAATTAAATACAAGAACAAAAGAATAATAGAACATTGAAATGAAAGCTTAAAATGTAAGTGAGCAAAACTGGAAATAAATAAGTTTATCATTTATTTAATTTTTATTAACAATAAATCTGAGGCAGTACATATTGATTATAATAATATAGTGACTTGTCAGAAATACCTCTGAAATTATTCATTCACCTGAAATCTCACAATTGGAAATTCTCCTTTCATGTCTTTCCTGTGTTCATTTCTATTCCTAGAGAGCTCGGTGAGGCACAAAAGCAGTTATAGCTATGTACTACCTCATAATTGTGTTGTTTTGGTTATAAAGGCAGAAAAAATATATGGCACAGCATGCTTCTTATATCTCAGAACTAAAAAAAAATTTTTTTTTTTATTCGAGTATGCATTTTAGAACAAGAACCCAGCAAAATCGGTTTCTTAAAAGAAAAACTTCAATAAAAAAAGCTAATATTGGGTATAGCTTTTACTTTTTCAGTTGTATTAGCAGATAAGTTTTGTATCACTCTGTGATTCTGTGATTACCTAATCTAATCATAGGGGAGTCACCTGCCTATTAACCGGGATTTTCTGCATATGCCAAATACTTATCAAATTTTAATTTCTGTTATAACTTTGTCTTGTCAGTTCTCAAGCAAAGTATGACAGACGAAAAAAAAAAAGGTTTGACGTAGTGTTTTAAATGAATTGTTAATCAAATTACTTAGTAAGTTGTTTTAAGCTATTATATTGTTCACTTAGCCTGAACGTATCTTCCATTTTAAATTTCCTAACTGCAGTAAATATCTTTTAGAGTAAGGTGGGGGGAAAAAATCCTTTTCCATGAAATTTCTTGTCTAAAACTGCAATCTGTTTTAATGGTTCCTTTGTTCTTTCTTTTCATTTCACTGCATCTCAGTAGAGCATATGTAAAGAAAGCTTCCGATTCAAAGAAAAGCAGTCCCACTCTTCTGTCCATATATGTCTTGACTTATTTCAATTTAAATGCTTTCTTCCAGATTTATAATTGGAGACCTTTCCGATTCCGAAAGTGATATATTTGAGCAGTCGAAAGAGTGGGACACTACTTCAACCGAAGAGCAGCAGAAAGCTTTCTGTCATGGGATAGAGCTCATTCCTTGGTATGTGTTATCAATCAGAGCTGATGTCCACCAGTTCATGCTACAAGGGGCAACTGTCATTCATTATGACCAGGAGACACATCTCTCAGCACGCTGTTTTCTTCAACTTCAGCCAGATAATAGTACTTTGACTTGGACAAAACCCACAACAGTTTGCCCTGCAAATACTAAAGCAAAACTGAGTGTGGTGAGTAGTCCTCCGGAGCTTGGTAAATATCAATTTCTTGGCAATACTGGACTAAATGGATTGGTGGAAGGTTTTTTGGATTTATTTTCAGCAAAAGCTGTATATATGGGACACCCTGGCATTGATATGCACACTGTGTGTGTTCAGAATAAACTGTGTAATATGTCTCTTGAAGAAAATGGTATCACACTACTTTATGGACTTCAGACTACTGATAATAAGTTGTTGCACTTTGTTGCTCCGAAATATACTGCCAGAATGCTCTATGATGGATTGCTGGAATTGTCTAAAGCTGTAAGAAAAATGAGACATTTTCCTGATCAAAGATTACAGTGGCTACGGAAACAGTATGTCAGCCTTTACCAGGTAAAAAGATATTGTGATTATCAATATCCATATTATCAATAAGATAATATTAATAATGCTATAGTATGGAAAAGAAAAAGTTCAAAGATAACAAGTCTAATGTTATGCAATTAGTTGCTCTTACTAGTAGGCTAAAATGAAAACTGCATGCCAGACAACTAACTTTGTAACATGCTCTGATTCTCTGTGTAGTATTTTCAACATGTGGAAGATAAATTTTGTTATATTACAAAATTCTTCATATATTTGGAATTTTGGAAGAAACATTTTATTAAGCAGCAAACAACGTCTGTAAATAGGATACTGAAATAGTACTGAGAGATTCCAAACAAAATAGCAAACAAAATGTTTTACTAATATTAAGAAAACATCATTGAAGTAGTAATGATGTTCTTTTATTGAAAAAAATGTAATTGTTCTTTGGCACTTATTCTCCTTATTTTGTTAATGTTGTGAATTTTTGTAGGAGGATGGAAGGTTTGAAGGCCCAACCTTGGCTCAGGCTGTTGAACTGTTTGGAGGCAGGCGATGGAGTGCAAGAAACACAAGCGCAGGAACCCTTACCAAAAGCACTGAGAAACCTAGTGTACAGAGAAACAACACTCTGGGAATAAGCACAGCCAAGAAAAAGAAGAAAGTACTCATGAGGGTAGAATATTTTGTTATTCGTGTTTTGTTATTTATCTGGCTGATTTGTTTCTTGCTTGTAGTTATTGTGTAGCTAAGTATGTATCCTGAACGAGGGAAAAGGTATTTGATGATAAATTTAAAATTGTTTATTGGAATTTGGGGTTTTGGCTTAGTATTTTCAATTAGCTTTTTATTTTTGTTTTTCTTTTCTCATGCTTGGAGCATGAGTGCATAGAATCATAGAATCATTATGGTTTGAAAAGACTTTCAAGGTTATTGAGAGGACAGAATCTGATTGGGACCATTAGGTGCTACGTTAGTAGATAAGTTAAATGTGTTAATAATAAAAATAGTGTCATGCAGAGTGATGTGTGGAGGTAGCAGTCTCTTCTTTTTTCCTTTTTATTTTTGTGTTCCCCAAAACATCACCAGAATTCTTCTGCCTCATATTAGCATGAAATTTTGTACAGCATAGCTGACAGGAGCACTGCAAGTGTGTCTTCTTTTTTCTGAACTAAGCCACTTTCGGCAGTATCCAGAAGAAAAGCAGCATGCAGAATATATCAGCATCACACTATCTAAATACTCTACTCTGCAGGTAGAAAAAGTCCTAAAATGACAAGATCCAGCCTCTTTGGGGCTCCTGTGCACCAGTGGAATAGTGCACAATCAGCTGGACCACTTTAGAGAGGTGTGATCATTGTCTTCTGTGTGATATTACACTGAGGTAACAGTGTTTGCACACTTCATTACATATCATTTGTGATGCTTAATTTGTCTTTCTTCTACTTAGATGTTTCTTTTTCTGAAAGGGCCCTCACCAGTTTTACAGGGATCTGTTTCATGTAGAACAGTTGATTCATCTCATGGTTTTGTTCCAGACAACACTTAAGGATGAAAAAAAAGTTGTATTTTCAGAATGTTTATTATGCTTACTATTTCTAGGGTGAAAGTGGAGAGGCCACTGACGATGAAATGGCAACTCGGAAGGCAAAAAGCTGTAAGGAATATCGTAATAGAAGTGGTTCAGATCCTCAAGATATTGATGAGCAAGAAGAATCAGGTGACTTTCATTCTTGTTTAGTAGCACTTTCTTCTTAGCAAAACCAAGTGTCTATATAGGCATTTTTTAGAATATACCTGTCTGATTATCTTGGGACAAATCTAGAATGTCTTTAGAGTTTTACTGAACATTAATGAATTATAGTGCAAGTCTCTTGGAATAAAACATATTTATTGAGACGGATATTATAATAGTGCTGCTAACGTGTTTTCTCCATAGATCAGAGTATTATTATTAATGCGTCTCCATCCAACACCTTGCCATCGAGAAGAGCTCACTCCCTGACAGCATCTGGATCTCCTAATATAGCAGCTACAACATCTGCACCAGCAAGACCAGTCTCCTCTCCTGTAATGTGTTCAAGCAAGAGTCAGTCTAGGTATGGACACAATCAGTGCTTTGAAAAGCACTGAAATTTTGAAAAGTAAAACAGAAAAGTTGTAGATATGTCAAATAAAGTACTGAGATGGCTCAGCACAAGTCATTTCTGCTTGGGGGAATATTAACTTCTGCTAGTGTTTCTGATGATGACTGCAGAATGTCAGGGAACTGAAGGGACAGTTCTGAAACTTTCATCCCGTAGTGTTTCCTCTTTGCCTTTAAAATTCATCGTTATTCAATCACTCACACAGTGCAAGGGGTCACACTGTGGTTGTGCAGTGACATAATGCACTAATGCCATTAATTCTATCAAGAAGAATAACAACAGTAATATAAAAATGATAATATGGCAAGGATGTGGATAGTACTTTATGACATACAAGAAGACAGTCTCAGCAGAGATCTTCCAGTACTTTTTAACATAGTAAGTGCTGTGATGTGGTTGTAAATATGGATCTTGCAGTTGCAAGGAGAGCCAAGTGGTAAAAAGTGGAGGACAGTACTGCTGCTGGTAGAACATTATTTTTAGAGACGTGTCTCATATAATTGTTTATATTGCCTACTTCACAGGCATTTTTTTATGGTTTAAAATGGTTAGATTTGACAGTGGGAATGAGTGATAGAGCCTCCTATGGATATCTACCACAGAAGGCTGGTTCCTTCTCAACACCTGTTTCTGAAACTTTTACAGTGTTCTTTACATTCAGATCTTTATTCAGAACCAGCAGGGTAGGATTTGTCTCTGTAAGGCATCTGTGCTCTTTATTTATTTTTTTTTTAAAGGCCTGGAGTAATTTTCTCTTCAATGAAGAAATACTGCATTGCTTCCTCTGGAAATCACTTCTGCTAAGCAAAAGCAAATCTGCTTTTAGCTTTGTATGCCAAAATAGTTGTTGTTCTATAAATAAGATTAAGAGCCTGAACTGAGAACTCACATTCCTGGGAGAAATGCAGCTAATGTTCCTTAAATCCTCCCAATCCTGGGTTTCTGTACCAGTCTCTGCATAGCTTAGCCTTGTGTGCCTCCCCAAATTATGATGGGTTTTTCCTAAGCTGGATGGCAAAACTGTCTGGAAACTGTGTAGTGTTGCTCAGTAGAGCCACTTTACACTAGGATTTGCGGGAGGTCTCCCTGGCTGCAGCTTTGTGGGTGCTCTCATTTGTTCTGAGGAACATTATTATGAGTTACATGCTTATCTATTACTCTGCCCAATTTTTATGAGCCAATAAGGGCCTTGGAGCAGTGGTGAGAGCGTTACTGTTGGTCTTTACATTCCTTGATGGGTCTGAATTGTGCTTGTAAGTTTTCTTATACCCTAAAAGAAATAATTATATGCAGTACATCATTTGTAATCAGGGTGTCTAAGCTATCAGGAGCTCTCTGGTGACTGTCTACTTCAGTGCAAGTCTTGTGATTGTTCACATTACCTTACGGAGTGTATTAATTCACTCCTTAGATCTCTTTGGGGGTAAACCAGAATGGAATTTGGGTACAGTTCTGGGCATATAACTCCAGGAACTGCTGCCCTTCCACAGTATGGATGCAGAGCTGACAGAGTTTCAGTCTTTGTGTGATATGTGTGATATGTCCCAAGTGTCTGGGAATTGAGCTAGTGCTGCCTGTAGCGTGAACGGGCATGGAAATAGGGGCAGCAGCATATGTGAAATTAGAGATGGGGGCTCACTTGCAAAGACAGCTTCCTCTTGTATTATCTGTGTACATACTCAGTGCAGACTGCTCCTGCGTACAAAGTTGGGGGAAATATGGGGCTGAGGCATCTTTTTTTTTTTTTTTTTTTTTTTTAAATAACACATATCAATACTGGTAGAAGAACTATAGAACACGTTACTTGTTAGAGACCGAATCCCAGGCAGTGCTGAGCATGCTCATCTGCTGCTGCTAGCATATTCTGAACTCACAGCTCTTTCTGAAGCCAAGAGACTTGCCTCATGATAGTTTATTTTTCTTGCCTCACAAAAATGTTAGGGGTGGTTTTAGCTAAAAAGTACGTGCAGCATGTCAGTACTTACCATAGTGATGCCAAACAAATGGAAAATTGTCAGCCAAACTAGATGATATTTTTATATACATTTTAAATTACATTTGGTTTTCAGTTGCATGTAACCATGCCAGGCCAGGAGTGAGCGAGGAATCTGATTTAGTATGTTTATGTTAAAAAAGGAAAGTCTGCTTATAGCACAAAATTCAAAGGACTGAATGTCTTTAAGACAGTGGACAGGAAGCTGGTCCTGTTTTCCTGTCACAGCTGTTGAATCTGCTTGTACTGAAGCTGATGGCAGAATTCATAGATTAATGGATTTGCAGGGTGTATGGGATGTCAGGCTGGGTGACACATAGTAAAAAATGATGTAACTTCTGCAGTTAGTTGGTCTTGATACTTGCACTGGCTGTTTAGGTCCCTGCCTTTCCAGGATATTGGTGCGGGTGGATGCTGTTCCTGAAGCACCTGAAGGTGATCGTTATTGTTTGGGCCCGGGAGGGAATTCTGGAGTTGGCCCATCTGGCTGTCATCATTACAAACTAATACTTGAAAAGCATCAAGCATTTGTTCTTCCAAGGAGTAGTTCAAGCCAGGGCCAAGCTATGCCTGCTAGCCGGAGTCCTGTGGTAGTCTAAAGATTTTGGAAATTGACTGAGATGGATAGGAACATTCACACACTTAGGGATCACATCTCAGATGAGGGGTTAGTAACTGCACTGACAGCTCTACACTGTATTTAAAGTCAAAGATTTCATATTCAGAGCACAAACCAGGTATGGTTTTGGACATCTGAATAATGGAATTTCTGAACAAAAAGGACTTGTTTGGATCTAAGGGTCAATGTCTGAAAGAACAATAGAGTGCATTGCACTCGGCCAGCTTCACACAGGGTACCAGGTGAAATAAGATCATTTGCACGAAACAACTAGTTACTTCTGTGATCATTTTCTTCATCTGCTCTCAAGAGATTCCAGTCTGTTCCAGGTTCCCTTCCTTCAGCTCAAGAAGCTGGAAGAAGGAAATCTCTAGAACGTTGTTTCTTTAAGAAGGAGATAGCTTCCAGAGATTGCTACAAAGCCTAAAAGAAGCTCCAGCTTGTCCTGTCTTTGAGTTATCTGATGATATTCCTGACTGTTTTGGGGAAGTATGTGAGAAAACCATGTGGCTGGGAAATAATGAGCACTGAGTGCAAGGTAATCTGTATCCGATTGTTATTTCCTTTCTTAAGCACTGAACTTTAAGTAGAGTTATGTATCTCCTTTAACTTCCCTCTTAGCAGGTCTTCAGTGATGTTCATAAACAACAAGACACACATTTTAAATCTTGTGCTAGAGAAATGCTGACTTTTTTTGTTAAAAGAGAAAATGAGGTTTTCATTTGTGCCATTTAAATCAGGCTCTTCTGCACAAGGAACAGTGAACAGTGCTTACATAATTTGCTCTGGCAAGGTTTACTGTTGTCTTGAGAGAAATGAAGAACTACTGTGAAAAAAGAAAGTACAAACTGTCCTTATACGCACCAATTGGATAATACATACATTGACATACATACATTAAGCTGTTACTGTAGTGATGCATAGTATTTCAATATGTGTAAATTAAATATAACCAAACTTACAGGAGTTTCTTTCTGATTTAGCACATGGAGCAGTAGTAGCTGGCATGGCCGAGTTAAAGGGGGAATGAAGGGATTTCAGAACTTCATGGTTTCTGATAGTAACATGACTTTTGTGGAGTTTGTAGAGCTCTTCAAATCTTTCAGGTAAAATCTATGTTTATTTTGTATTGACCTCATTCACTGAAACTTATAAAAGAGCAGAAATTGAACTTGTTGACTGTTTTCACAGTGTTCGGAGCCGGAAGGATCTTAAAGACCTTTTTGATGTCTATGCGGTGCCATGCAATCGATCCGGTCTAGAGCCTGCTCCACTTTATACTAATTTGAAGATAGATGAAAACAGCAGCGGATTCCAGCCTGATTTAGGTATGTTAAAGAAGAAAATGCAACTGTTACACTACTGAACAGTTTCAAGTTGTTGACCTTAAATAAATGTCTCAGTCAGTCCTACAAAGGACAATAAATTTTAAGTATATGGTTACTGCCATATATCCATGATAACTCAGAAAGTAGAAGGACAAGATGTATACGTGTTTTGTATTAAATATATTTGTATTTGAAATAGGAGAGGCATATTTTTTTTGCTGAGAGGCTGAGCAAAAGGCAGTATTTGGTTGGGTGGAAACTCTAGAATCTGTTAGGACAGATAAAGTAGTGAACAAAAGTAGAGAAGAGAAAGGAAGAGACTGTGGCCTGTGGTTGATTTGTTTTCTGCCTTGTAAAACTGCTTTATACAGAAAAATTATACATTAGTGCTAAAATGCTGAAGTATCTTTTACCTTTTTCTTTTTTTTTTCAGATTTGCTGACCAGGAATGTTTCAGACCTTGGTTTGTTCATTAAGAGTAGGCAGCAACTATCAGATAACCAGAGGCAAATATCTGATGCTATTGCTGCTGCTAGTATTGTAACTAACGGTACTGGAGTTGAAAGCACATCTCTGGGAGTATTTGGAGTGGGCATCCAGCAGCTAAATGACTTCTTAGTGAACTGCCAAGGAGAACACTGCACTTACGATGAAATCCTCAGTATTATCCAGGTCTGTAATGAAAACATTTTGCAATTCCTTATATTAGTACTCTTGTTCTTTCTGTTTTCCCTGCCAGTATTGTCTGCCTGGAATTGGGAATGCTATAGGTGGTATGTGGATATTTTCTTTCAGGCAAATGTTGCCTCTGCAGTTTGCTTGAGACTCATTCTGTAAGTGTGCCCAGCAGTTTTGTTTCAAGAGACCAAGTGTGTTACTTTGTAGTCTTTGTTTCTACTTCATAAATCTAAAATGTAATATTATGGGCTATAAACTTGTACAGATGTCCATAAGTATGCCCATAAAAAGAAAAAAACAAGCTGAAGTGAATAAACAATTTTATTGGCTATGAGTGCTTTATATGAGAAGGGATATCAAGACTTTATTCAAACATTATTCAGACCGTTGCCTTGTTTTCTCCTTGTATATGGACACCTTTGATAAGACTTACCCCTAACTTGGAATGTCATCCTAAAAGCAGCATTTCCACATGTGTTTATTTTGTTTCAAAAGTTTTATTCCAACCTTTAGTTAAAACATTCATTCGCATAGAGAAATTTTCCAGGAACATATTATTGGGTGCAGTTCTGGGCTCCCCAGTGTAAAAGGGATGTGGAGCTTCTAGAGAGGATCCAGCAGAGAGCAACAAAGATGATTAAGGGACTGGAGCATCTCTGGTACAAGGAAAGACTAAGTGTGCTAGGCCTTTTTAGCCTGGAGAAGAGAAAGGTTGAGATTATCTGGGATCTGAAAGCACCATGTGGCATTCAAATTGTAAATGTAGCGATACATGAGCACAGCGCCAATAACTAGTGATTCTGTATGCTCAGCTTCAAGTGTATAATTATCTTTTAAATAGTCATGTTGAGGTATTTCATCAGATTAAAAGGAATTCCCCCAAAGATAATACCTCTACCTTATGGATAGTTAAAGCATTTCAGTCCAGCAGTGCAGACATAACAATTCCATATGCCATTTTGAAGATCCCTGTAAAGAGAAAATAAAACTGGTTGTGGTGGGATGAGGCCTAACAGGTCACCCCATTCAAGAAAGAAGGAAGGGAAAGGAAGGAAGGAAGGAAGGAAGGAAGGAAGGAA